>CAJQZN010036069.1:4008-21179 GCA_907164685.1 Colias eurytheme | reverse complement strand
TGGGCTCGTCTTGGCAACATTTTACATGAAAATGTTTTTGGTGGGATAACATTTTACCAGGACCACTTTAACTTTGTATAAAATTCACGTCAAAACTTTTTAAATTGAATATTTTTTCATTGCCATTATACCTAATAGTTGATAGATAGTATCCATAGTAATATTATAAATGCGAAAGTAACTCTGTCTGTCTGTCTGTTACACAATCACGCCTAAACTACTGAACCAATTTTCATGAATTTTGGTATGGAGATATTTTGATACCCGAGAAAGGACATAGGCTACTTTTTATCCCAGGAAAATGACGCAATCCCGGAAATCCTACGGGAACGGGAACTATGCGGGTTTTTCTTTGACTGCGCGGGCGAAGCCGCGGGAGGAAAGCCTAGCACCATAAATCGATAAACAACCTGTTATACAATTTGTTATGACAATGAAAATTAGAAAATTAATTTCATGTGATTTTTTTAAAACAGTTTATTTAGAAATTTATAAAATTAATATCATCGCATTTCTTTTCACGTGCAATTTAACACAATAAATTAATGAATTCACTTAGTTGCGAATTCGGTTGTTATTTATTACAACATTTCTACTTATTAGTTATAACTAAGCCCAAAGGGTCATTAACTTTTACGACATCCACATACCTTAAATCTACAAAAACCAAAGACGCTTTTACGCATCGCAACAATACCAATAAAGGCCAATCATCTGAACTGGAATTCAATTTCACCAAACGTAAGCAATTCTCATATCTGCGACAAACGTATTGCCCCCGGCTTTCCCTCTAAGATAAAAAAGAAACCTATCGAAGCATCTGCGAGGGGACTGCACTGGGATTGCAATTGGTAGATAAGTTGTGTTTTTTCATTTTTGTTACACCCTGGCTGAATATCTCTTGGGTGTAACAATAGGGTGGGTATTTTTGGCTGGCTTTCATACGGTGTTTACTATCTTGCACTGTGCATTTGTCCAACTAAAGTGTCATTTATGTGTCACATTGGATGTATTATCAATTGATAAGAAATGTGGCAGAATCCGTCCTCACTGGGATCAGAAGTTGCCACGTAAGAAAAAGAAGAGAGATAAGAAATGACACAGCTCCTTGAGGATTGAGATTTGTATGATATACCCAATTGAAAAGACTGAGATTTTTATGATATACCTAACTGAGATTTGTATGATATACCTAATTGAAAAGTGAATGTTAAAACGGAGAGTTTGTTATGTGAATATTATTTTGATACAAAAAGATTCCGTTCCCGCAGAGGTAGGTCGTACAAGTAGAAAAGCTATCTAGCTTCAACAGTAAATTTGAGTTAATTGACAAGCTTGCAAAAAACGACACTCCTTAATTTAATTTCCACCAAAAAATCCTAAAAGAAAACTTCTAAAAGCCCCGTCAAAAATTTTATAATCATTTAGCGTTAGAAAACCACGAGTTAGATGTCAATTAAATCCCAAGGGAAACACAAATAGGCACTCCAACTGTACTCTGACGTCACCGTTTACGTCATAATACAAAACTCATTAATTCCAAGTGATAACTCACAGAGTGACTGCATCTTAATTACACCAAACTTAGCTATTTAGCTATCTGAACTCGTGGAGTGTCTTTACGTGCTGCCTTAAAATTCATTTAAAGTTTCAGGGCTCAACTTTCTAGGTCTTAGCAACAAAGGATATTTACGAGAATACTTTACAAACTTAGACTGTTGTACTAAACAGGATAAATACGAGTATAATAAGGACTGGTGTGACAATAGATTTAAAGAATAATGTGTACTGAAAATATCTAAATTGTGACTGCGTGTGCCTCAAATTTTTGACTATTTACAACTGGAAAACACTCATTCAAACTGAATCTGTGACAAACTACAATATAATTAAAACGTCTCAACTAAGTATTTAACACAGAATAACTGTAGGTATTAATCGTGTACCCAATTCACTTTCGTTTCACATACCATCTAATTCGTCATATAGCCCACAATACACTCTATTACCCTATCCCAATATCCGCTGGCATTCACCCACAAACCCAATAAGGTCACGTGTACATCCATGTCAAACTCCGTACGTGTGTATCCTCCTTGACGTATGAACCGATACATACTGAGATACGTGATCTGTGTGTAAACGGGCTTATGTCAAAGATTATTGTATGTATAATCTGTAGACTGGCAATAATAGAAACTGGATGTAGGTAAGGATCCCTTTACTAGGAGTTACTTATTCGAAAATGCCTACAAGCTGTGCTATTTTTTTTTTTTAATTACTTTGTGGATATGAAGTTCTGCACTATTAAATCATAATATAATAACTCAGGCCCCGGAATCACAGACACAATAGAAAATCTATTGTGTCGCGGTCGGATCTGCCCGTTCGGGGCTCAATGGGTTAAAACATCTATGCATTTAAAACCATGTTGTTCCTTAGCTTGATAAGGAACCTGTATGATATTTTGTGAACGTTTAAGATTCATATAAAATTATATAGCTTTCATGAGATGCGGTTACTTGTTAGTCAATTTAAAATTAAGATTATTTTGTTGTAAATACCGTGTCTGCAAACAACTTCTTCTTTGCCTCCTATTTCTATACCTGTCTGAATTTACCATCTCGAGACCTATTAGCAAACGTGAGAAATGTTTGTATGACATTAATGCTAACTCTATATTATTTATTGCCACACAACGTTATAGTAAAATTATTGGTGAATATTATTACAATACCTAGTTAGTTTACAAAATCGAAGGGAAAAATATTATGCTCTATATACAAGATGTTGCATTGTTCTTCTGAAGGCAATATGGATCACGTCCAACATAAAAACGTGTGAGCAACACGCCCGACAAGAGATATATTGAACGGCTTTGACAGGATATCAATTGGGACAGCGGAAAAATTCACTATTTCCACAAAATTACATTGTATATTGCGAAATAAAATATGGGTGAAACCACTCGCGAAAGATTTGAATCGTCTCCTGTTTACTATTGAATTTGTCTTTACAAAATAGTATCAATTGCATAGCAAAAATAGTTTGGAAAATCCAAAAGTGCACACACACAAAGTGCCTCATATTTTTTTTTAATAATTATTTTTGTTTATTTAATAACAATTAAACCACATCGAATCAGACCCTGAAAAATGAAAGGGTTCTATTCCTGAGCATACTCAAGCGTAAGAGAAAAAAAAAATACTCGATTAGTAAGTAAAGTATTTCGGTCGCTATCGTGTTAACAAGAAAAAGGATCCGCACATACAGACACACGGACGTCCAAGACATAACTTTTTTAAACTGTTTTTTAACTAGTTTAAATAACAAAAATGACATCAAAAATATCATGAACGTTAAAAATAGTGTTTTTTCTTAATATGTGTGTGTATGTATTATCTTACAAGTGCAATGTATGATACATAAAGACATTTTAAGTTTGAAAAATCAGATGTTTTGCGCGAAGTGACAGTAGTACCGTAGTATATTATTATTAGTCTGTGGTAGTACCCACCTCAACGCTTCGCTTATGAGGCGTGCAAAAATGTGTAAATGTACAGAAATATGTGGTTACTGTTTTATTTATTTTTTTTTACTTAGTAATTTATTAATGCTACAATAATAATAGAATTACATATTATTACAAGAAGATTTAACCTAAATTGGCGGTCTTACCGATAGTACCTAGTGATTTCTTCCAGACAACCGGACGTAATATAATTATTAAAACAATAATTATGTTAATTTATTAGATAGATACAGCTTAAAATATCACTGTAACGTCATTAAATTTCACTGAATATACCTAAGTACTTAGTATATAAAATTCGAGAGCAACAGGAGTTTTGAAACCTGACAATTAATAACTTTATCACTACAAGATACTTCCATTAGGGCTTGATGTATGGACATGGTTCGTTGCCACTTGCCAAGATGAGATAAACATTATATTCGTCCATGGATAAACAAAGTACCTACGGAACTTGCAAAATTTCACAATTTTCTTTACATATGGAACCTTACCTATTGAACTGCATAATTTTGGCACTATTTTTATTTTAAACAAATTTGAATAAAAACGTTCTCGTAAAAATACTAATCGTAGGTAGCTTCAATAACAAGTAACAACCTACCTATAACCTACTTACTGCTTTCTTAAACTTAATGTTCTGAGCATTTGCTTAAGAAAGTTTTTTTTGTATATCACATTCTATCAGTTTCTTAACGAAGTTCATAAATCAATAATAATCATAGTCATTATTTTTATTGTTTTTTTTTTTTGGTTTGAAAATTTGATTAAACTGCCATCTTTGGGATAACTATCAAATTATGACAAAACTCCATCGCTTTAACGTTTTGCGATATCAAACTGTAGATGTCGCTTTATATCTTGATTCAAATAAACGACATTTATATGATAAAAAATGTTATTGTATAATTATTATTATAGAACAAAATAATCTTTATTTAAAAGTTTATACCTTAATTAAAAAATATAGTATTATAATAATACAATACATCCAAACAATTTATTTCTAAACGATCAATGATACCATATAAAGATTTCAAAAATTACCCAAAAATACCTCATTTTTTTACTATTTTATGATCTTAAATAGGTATATAGATTTGGCGGAGAAACTGCTGATTTACTGAATTATGTTCTTGCGATAAATTGTATAGAAACTGAAATTAAATCACCTTTAAAGAATATACCTCGTTATAGTATTTTTGAAAATCTGTGATATTTTCAACAAAATTTAAACTACTAATAGAGTTATATGAATTTAATTATGACCTGTAACAAATCCTCATTATAACATTCTAAATAGTGAATAATAATTTTATATATTCCTCTAAATTAGGTAAAACTTTAATTACTGGCTACACAAACGTATGACGTTAGTAGAATCAGGATTCGTCGTCAGTGGTTGTTTATTTTATAGATTAAGTTTATTGATCCATCAGTACTTAGTTTTTACAACCTGAGTGCATGTCGTATTATTTGCTGTTAAAATAAGTGAACACATTGCAAATAAAATTAACGCCTCAACGATATCTACATCACTCACACAAGTGTTAATTTACATTTTCCGAATAGCTCATTTCTAAGTCTACGCGGGTTTTATTTTATTAAAATAAATATGGAAAGTTATAACTTGTTTAAAGTGTTAATTTTTATAGTTTCCTTAAATATACTGGTAGTTTTTTCATATGAAGTGGATACATACGATTTACTCATGCCTAATGTATATCCCCACAGAGTAAGTATTTTTTCCTATTTATTAAATAAAAAATATACGTGGCTAACAGGCTAAGATTCTAGATTTATTTTTCTGTTAAGCTAGGTCAGGGATGGATTCTATAATTAACTCTAAAGTGCGATTTATTTTAAGAATTCCATTCAAACAAAAATGCGTGTTCATAAAAATATATAATAAAGAAATAATATTTGAAACTTAAACAGAATACCTACGTGATATAGGTAGTCTATACTGTTTTTGTTATCCTATTTATCTACAAACATGCTTTTTAATAGAACCTTAATGTTGAATAGTTGCCTTAGTTGTTGAATATAGGTTGTTATGTTATTGAAATCTGCCTGGTTTTTTTGCACTATTCTTGGAAATAATTTAACCCCTGACCTTTACTATTGAGGCGTGCCATTGTAAATGTTAGTTATTTGCAGGGGCGTAGCTACCGCCGTACCTGCCGTATCAATTATACAGGGCCCCCGCGCCATGGGGGCCCCAACGTGCGCTTTTGTGAGAAATCTATACTTCCTAAGGGCCCCCAAACAAATTTTTATACGGGGCCCCGCCAAGGCACGCTACGATTCTGGTTATTTGTTTATTATTTAATCCGTCAGTCCTCGGATCACAGACACAATAGAAAATCTATTGTGTCTCGGCCCGATCGGGCCGCTCGGTGGTCAATGGGTTAAATACTTTTTTAAATAAAATAGATTTGTCTCTTTTTAGAAATTTATGAAAATACTTATTGTCTTTAAATGTATGTATATAGGTAAAAAATATATCCAGAGTGCAGACACATAAACTTTAACCATTCTCTAATAAAAGAGGATACAAAATATTATGTTGTTATTGTTTCAATATTAATAATCAAATTCAGCGAGATGACAAAACTTGCAAAATGTTATAAGAATACCTATTACATCTATCCAGTGGCCTATAGCCTACCTTACAGGGAAAAAGAAAAAAAAAACAGATTTGAACCCACATTCATTTACTAATTACTGTATGTTCAAATCAGTTTCATTTTAGTCTCTTTACACTCTAAAAAATCTTCAAAATTAAAGATAAATACAATTAATTAATGCTTTAAAAATAGTAAAAAAGTTATTACAAAATATGATGCTGTTATCTATTGATCCATGGAGCAATAAGGCTCTAATCAAACACTTAATGCTTATCTCTAAAGTGATAAAAGAATTTCATATTGCAATAGTTAATTAAACTTGAAACTTGTATGGCCCTTGCATGAAAGACAATACAAGTTTCAAGTTATAAATAAATAAATAAATAAATATTTTCAGGGCAATTTTCACACATGGCACGATCTGATCCCATACTAAGCTTTCGCTTGTGTTATGGAAACCAGATGGCTGATAAACATACATATATATATAATTTAAATAAATACTTATATATATAATTAACACCCAGACACAGAGCAAACATCTATGTTCATCACAAAAATATTGTATTATTTATATTTTTCAGCATTATCGAAAGAAATTGTTTTCTCCTTTCAATTTTTCCACCTGTCCGACTAGGGCCCTACCGGCCTCCTCCACTCAAGCGACAGCCCAAGCCAAGGTCCGAGATCCCTGTCAATGGGGAACGCCCTTGCACATGTCGCTACCAGGGTGAACCTACAGTTCACCCCCGCGTCCGTGTTAAAATGTAGAAGCCCTTCTGGCTAACATTGAGAGATACCAGACACAAAAAAAAATCAATTTTTCCAGCATCATAAGTTTTAAGCCTTCACACAAATTAAAATTTTGGCTATTTATAATTTACTAGCGGTCCGCCCCGGCTTCGCCCGTGGTACATATTTCGCAATAAAAGGTAGCCTATGTTCTTTCTCAGGGTCTAAAGATTATCTGTACCAAATTTCATCAAAATCGGTCCAGTAGTTTATGCGTGAAAACCATACATACATACATATTACATACATACAGACTTTTCCTCTTTATAATATTAGTATAGAAAATTGTATGAAAATGGATTCAGTAGTTGCCGTTGTTTGCCTTAAAAATAACATAATATAGACATAATAAGAGTGTGATTTTGCTAATTTGAGAATTTCAAAATAAAGCTATTAAAATATTGAAAATTGCTTTATAAACTCCAACATTTCCGTAACAACATTATTATATTTGTAATAGGTTTCTCATTAATCACCAGTAAAGTATGTAATTCCATTGATACAATACACATTCAACAAACAACATATTAATTGTAAAATTGTAGCTATAATACATCACAATAAAAGAATAAATTGAACAATTTTGTTCTGATTCTAATCTATGTCCATAATAATATACAATTTCGCGAATATAATCATATTTTTATTTGCTTATTTTAGTAAATAGAGTTACATCTATTTAAATACTAGATTTCCGCCCGCGGCTTCGCCCGCGTTTTCAAAGAAAAACTTGCATAACTAGTTCCCGTTCCCGTGGAATTTCCGTGATAAAACCTACCCTATGTGTTAATCCAAGTTACCCTCTATATCATATATGTGTGCTATATTTCATTGTAATCGGTTCAGTAGTATTTGCGTAAAAGAGTAAACAAACACACACACACACACATCCTCACAAACTTTTGCATTTATAATATTAGTAGGATTGGGTAGAGATATTGTGCATTAGTATCATCTATTATTTTATTAAGATTTGCAAAGTTTATTAGAAAAATAATAAGGTTTTTGAACTGGTTGTGTCTATTTAGTTCCACATACCAGCGCGGCGTAAAGATAGTCAAGGACATAATATTCATGTAAATATCGAAAAAGGAAAATCTGCAAGTATTCATGAAGTAATTTTGATGCTCTTAAAATTTACTTTATAGCTGGGAAGTACAGACTAAAAAGGGTTAAGTACTCAAAATAAAAATAAAGTCTTCTAAATTGGCATTACTCTGTATGCACTCCTCCAAATATTATGAGGTTGGTACTAGGTAATTCAATTTCATATATGTATTTCATTTTTTATGATAAAGAAATTTAGACAAATTGTCTTTCATTGTACAGTCGAAATATAGGTCATTTAACAATATTGGATTAACAATATACTAATATTATCTATACTAATATTATATTATGAGGAAAGGTTTGTATGTATGTATGTATTTATGGTTTTCACGCATAAACTACTGGACCGATTTTGATGAAATTTGGCACAGATAATCTTTAGACCCTGAGAAAGAACATGCATGTACCACGGGCGAAGCCGGGCGCTAGTACCTATGTTATAATGTATGTAAATGTTGTTTTTATGTGGGTACATTGTGCAATAAGTGTTTATCTCTGATCTCAATTTGTTTGTTTGTTTCAGGATGAGCTGTATCTATGTACGCCTATAAGAATATCTCCAACTCAAAACTTTTATATAGGTAAGAAATAATAATATTTGTTATAGTGAAATATAATATGTACTTATTTGTGTGTCAGTGGTAGAGATGGGTTAACCAATTTGTGATTGTTTTTTAATTGATAGTAATTTCTATCTTGAATTTCATGTCACCTCATCCGATTAAAGTCTTGCAACTGATTGCATTGATATTAACCCATTGACCACCGTAAGGCCCGATCGGGGCGCGACACAATAGATTTTCTATTGTGTCTGTGATTCCGAGGACTGATGGATTAAGCCCTTATTGCCATTGGTAGTAGTATATCTCAGCTAATATTATGTAGTTAAAATGTCTAATACTTATTGTAGATAGTAAGTTTTTAGTCCTTTTAAATGTAATGTAAATCCCTGAATCTCTATCATTAATAGTATAGGCATATTAAATAATACTTAATCAAGTATATTAATATTACATCAACATTGATTGTAATAATTATGCATCATCTTACTTGACTAATTATTTCTGTACATGTCAAAAGGTCTCTGGGGGATAACCTTAGTTATTTATTGAAAACAATATTTTGATAATATGTAAATCCCCTATTTCTGTGTAAATTGGGGGTATGTGTCTTATTTATCACCATTAATTAAATAACATTTAATAGTTATTTTACTATAAACATCACAATATCAATTAAATAATGGCAATTATTATGCTAGATAACTAATGAGGTTTAATATAATTGACAGATTTTTAAATAATTGTTTTATGAATGAGTAGTGGAATATCAAACTGAATGCAAGATACAATATTAATATAAATATCATATAATTATCATTTTTATTTCTATTCCAAAAACTTGTTATCACATTTAGTTTCTTACATGATGATTTAATTATATTATTCTGTTCCAGTGGGCTTCAAACCAAATGCATCAATGCACACAGCACACCACATGCTTCTGTATGGCTGTTCGGAACCAGGGTCTAATGATTCTGTATGGTAAGTGTGAAATTTCAATATAATGTGAGATTTAGAGATAATTGGTGCAAGGCAATATGATCTTTTTTTTAGAGTTGTTAAGGTTCCTTTTTGCGTGAATGTCCGTGGAGGCCCTTGTTGCATATTGCGATGGTGTATGTAAATTATTAATATTAATTAAAGAAATGTTTAGTGTGATAAAACTTTGCTTTTTCGAGTAAATTTATGGTCAGATACGTTAGAATTTCTACACTATAGTATGAAATATGTATATTATTATTTACTGTCGATCTTATACTCTCAATGACAATTACAATCATAATATGTATCATCAACATCAATTATTGTTTAAAGTTCTGTTTTATTTGTTTATCCATAAACATACCATGTTTTTAATATTACATCATCTCGCATTCGTTATTTAATGCAAACAAAAATATAAATAATGGGTATTGTTTAAAGAATGTTTTACAAAATATAAATAAATAGTATTGTTTTTAAATACTTATGTTCATATTTCAGGAGCTGTGGTGAAATGCAGAGCAGTAAAGTGGATAGCATGTACGCTACGTCTAGCCCTTGTCGGAACGGATCACAGGTATTATACACAAACTAGCTGTGCCCTGTGGTTTTACTACATTGCTATGCTCCTATTGCTCTTAGTTTCTATCCTTGCCGGAACGGATCACAGGTATTAGCTTAAACTTGCTGTACCCCGTGGTCTTACCCGCATTTCTACGCTAATATTGGTCTTAGTTCCTATCCTTGTCGGAACGGATATGTTATGCTAGCTGTACCCCGCGGTTTTACCCGCATTTTTACGCTCCTATTGGTCTTAGTTCCTATCCTTGCTGGAACGGATCACAGGTATTAGCTTAAACTAGCTGTACCCCGCGGTTTTACCCGCATTTCTACGCGAATATTGGTCTTAGTTCCTATAGGTTATACCGCTATAGGGTATATGCCTGTAGCTTTCCTCGATAAATGGACTATCTTACACTGAAAGAATTCAAATCGGATCTGTAGTTCCTGAGATTAGCACGTTCAACCAACCAAACAAACAAAATCTCTTTAGTTTATTACTATTGGTATAGATAGGCTAATAAAATAATATAAAAATGAGTAGGTTCTGATATTTAGTACGCAACAATACACCTATTAAAAAAACACATAAAAATCGAAAATTTGAAACTCTAAATAGCCTCCTAAGCCTCACATTTCTCGATTTAGGCGATACAATTTGAAGACATTGAAAACTATAAATAAATAATAAATATATCAGGACAATTTTCACACACGGCACGATCTGATCCCATACTAAGCTTTCGCTTGTGTTAAAATATCTATCTGTAACAACTCTTATTTAGTCAGAATTCAACGCTCTATTTGAGCAAGATCAAGTTTTGTATTCGCCAAGATAGTGGCCTTTATTTGCACGAGGCAAATGAAAATGAGCGTGTAATTTATGTATGTCTATAAAAAATATGAACTGTTTGTGTATGATTCAATATTGATAGCATATACTGGAACGAATGTACGCAATGAAACGTTGCATTTGAAATGAGATTCTGCATCATGTGACCTCCATTTTTGTCTGAATTATTAATTTAAAATTACCTACGTAGAAACTGTATTACATAATCTTCAATTTTTGTAATGTACCTATCCTTTTGATGGAGATATTCCATAGAAGAATCATGTCTTAAAACTTTAGACTAATATTGCTGATGCATTCAGCATTTAAATAATAAATAAATAAATATTTCTGGATAATTTTCACACACGGCACGACCTGATCCCATACTAAGCTTTTCGCTTGTGTTATGGAAACCAGATGGCTGATAAACATACATATATAATTTTAAATAAATACTTATATAGATAATTAAGACACAGAGCAAACATCTATGTTCATCACACAAATATTTGCCCCGGCTGGGAATCGAACCCACGACCCACTTGGAAGGCAGGGCCACTACCAACCAAGCCAACCGGTCAGCCAGTTAATTAGATCCAAATAAAAATTACTAAAATTTATAAGTAGTAATAATAAATTGATTTTAGATTGTATACGCATGGGCCCGTGACGCGCCAAGTCTGGAAATGCCGCCAGATGTCGGCTTCCTAATTGGCCGCGACTCGCCAATCAAATACCTCGTGTTACAAGTGCATTATATGTCCAAATTTCCTGGTAAGTTCTTGTATCACCTATCGAATGTTTAGGCTTTTTTCAGAAATACTACACCACAGTTTATCAGTTTGTGCTTTGCTAAAATATACAAGATAATTTTTCTAACGGTTTCCCTGATATCCCTCATATTGTAGGTACGACTTATTGTAAAATTTAAGAATTTTTAACATGTACTTATATTCTCTTTTATTAAAATAAATAATCAACTCCAAATTCTTATGTCATAGTTCCCATATTAGTATATTTAGAGAACTAAAACATTGATCAAAACGTAACTCTATTCTTTCAGCTGGCAAAACCGACAACTCTGGCGTCTTCTTGAAATATACCCAAGCTGTGTAAGTAAAAATATTTATTTATTTTTTTTTACATGCAATAATCATCAACTCTGTATTTCAGTAGTCAGTATATGTAACAAATTGTTTTGGCATGAAAATATATCTTCATGAATAAAAAAAAGACGTGTGGCACTCGGGGACTGCCGCGGTAAAGCTATTGCATGCTATGCCTTCAAGCCACACCTCCGCGCCCGTCCCCGTGGGGAGCGTGAGGTTTTTCGTTACTAAATTTCTGAATTCGGTCCCCGCGCTCAATGCCCGCGATAGAAGCTATGCAATAGCTTAAGGTGATTGCTACGATCTGTTCCCAGCCAATATCCCGCTAGATGGCGCTGAATTCTACATTTCTAGTTTATTTGAGTTTTTGCGTAATTGGAATAGTCATCAAACCTAGGAATAGTCATGGCGGTTACTGAATATTATATTTTATTGAAATATGTTATATCATTGCCTTAAAATCCACCCAATTCGGTAAAATTATGCGTTTTAACATCTGTCATTGCATACAGGGTCGTTTACACACACAGACGTATACAAAAATGATAAAGATTTAACTCTAGATGGCGTGAATGTAAAGCGCGTCACACACGGTGAAGATACTACCTATAATATTTTATCTAATCTAGTAATATTTTATATTACAGTATCTTAAGGTATCCGGTATCAGCGTTCTGACCATCATTTTTCTTTTTTCGCTGTAGAACCGCCATCCTGTTACAAATGACCCACAAAGGAGAATGACCACGGGTGGTATCGGTAAAATTTTAGTTGTGCCACGTATTCGTTATATTGTTAATTCCTATTTGTATTTATAATGATCATATGTATCAATATTAAGTCTTAATTAAACCGGATAAATTGAAATAATAGTAAAAGTAAAAGTTTTTCTTTTGAAACATGTATGACTACGTATGGAATCGGTAAAATACTAGTTGTGTCACGTGTTCGTGATATTGTTAATTCCTATTTGTATTTATAATGATCATATTTATCACTATTAAGTTGTAATTATACCGAATAAATAGAAATAAAAGTAAAAGTTTTGTTTTGACACATACCTATATCTATCTCTCTTGCAAACGTCATATGTCATAGTTTCTATTTGAAATGTCAAATGAATGTGTTCGACGCATTGTTCGATGTTATTTTGAAATAATGTTTAAATTACGATTTACTTTTCACATTTGTCTTGTAAATTAAAATATTACCTATGTAATAAATGTAAAACTTAACGTTCATCGTTAGTTTAAACTCGATTAAGTAGTTTTTTGAAGTGTTGAATAAAACTATTGTTTTATTTTTATTGTCGCGAACTGCGGCTTATTTACATAAAAACTTTAATCATATCTAAAAGTACTAACATCAAGCTTTAAATTGAGCTATATTTCATCTTGACACAATAAGTTTGATTGCGATACCAAGTGCCATAGTCACTTGGGCAATCTCCTGTGGTTTTCATTTTTCTGTATGGGTAGACAAAACTTCAAAACGCCACCTGCTACGGTTTATATTATTATGAACGATTAGCTTTCCGCCCGCATTTTCAAAAAAAAACCCGTATAGTTCCCGTTCCCGTGGGGTTTCCGGGATAAAACCTATTCAATGTGTCCAAGTTACGTTCTATATGTGTGCTAAATTTCATTGTAATCGGTTCAGTAGTATTTGCGTGAAACACACACATACACATCCTCACAAACTTTCGCATTAGAAGGAAGTAGGATTGTTATAAAAATAAAAGTTATATTTGTTGGCGTAAACTATTTTATTGTAATTTTGGGAAATAAATAATGTCAAAATTGATTACCTACAATAAAACGCAGTTTTATTTTATTACCTACATTACACTATTGTTTTTTTTTTATCAAAACATGTATTTGAAGTAGCAAATATGATATTATGCTGATCCAAGCATTTTCACTCAAAACTAATATCACTAATGATTTGTAAAAGTAAATTATTTCAATATACATTTCATAACCAACAAGTAAGAATAATTATTCATACAACAACAAATCAAAAACACTATTTACTATGGAAAAAAAACCAGGAAGGTGAAAAACATATTTACGATTTCGATGCACTCGACTTTTAGTAAAATAATAGGTAAAAATATTATTATGGTTTTGATCACAGACATATCTGTGGTTTTGATTTTAGCTAATAGTATCAGAAAGCTGCGTGTTCAATGCACGTCGGGGTCCCACAACTGTGGAGGAAGGAAGGTAGAATACCTCCATCGAATAAGTGAAGTTTTTCGACATACTCGATTTGCCGGCCGGCCTCAATGAAGATTGTCCGAAAGTTGTATATGTGCTCTGTAACGAAAAAATTTCGCTAGCGCGATTCAGAGTGAGGTGTCGTACAATATACCTAATGAAGTTTTTCATCTTTTTATTTTACTGCAAATACAAAATAAAAATTAAACAATGGTAATGTAAATTCTAAACAAACTACTACCAAAATACAATTAGAACAAAAATCATTTGACTGGTTGATTTCACCCAGAGGCCAGAGGCGGCTCGTGACAAAATTGTATGGGTGTTCACTTGAAATAAAACAACGAAAATACAATAGCGTAGCAGGATAATTTATTACAAAAAAAAATGAGCACCACATTTTATAAATGTCTATAACACTAAAAATTACAAAGTACAGGCTATTTCAAAACGAATTCAATGACTAGGTATCAATAATTAGTAAATCACCGAATTTGCATTCGCGAGCGTAGGTACCTATCCATAGTGTTTGTCACTGACGGTCACTGACCTCTATAACTTATAGTTATAGAGGTCAGTGGTGTTTGTTGTGTAAACATGTATGTATTTGAGTAGTTAGTAGCATATTATATTCTGAATTTCTGATCCATGCCTATTCACTCAAAACTAATAACACTAATGATTTGTAACAGTAAATTATTTCAATAGGTAGGTATTTGAACATTTCCCAACAAGACGTAAGAATAATTATTCGTAGGTATACAAGATACAATAACAAATCTAATACACTATTTATTATTTTATTATTTACTAGCGGTCCGCCCCGGCTTCGCCCGTGGTACATGTTTACGTTTTCTCTCCATAAGAAGTAATAGCTAGAGAGCTAGCGCAAAGCTACCTGTATGTATTTGACCAGACCTGGATTTTTGTGTGTTGATTCCCCTATACCTACTATACATGAGATGAGGAGTCACTAAGCCCAGAGTGGTGGACGAGCCGCGCGCTTAGGTAAGACAGGTGGAAATTTTTGGCGAACTTTGAAACCATTTGACCACGTCTGCCATTTTGATATTTGAAAATAGATTATTATTACTATCGGAAAATAACAATGGCAGACCATTATCACGCGGATAACATTCTGGCAGACACTTATGAAAGTGCTGAAAAAAATACAATTTTGAAAGTATTTGACCAGATCTGCCATTCATATATTTTATTTATTAGGGTCTTAAAAACTTATTTTCGAAACGGCAGACATTTTCATTGCGTACAGACTTCAGCAGACAACAAAACTTTACAGACTTCAGCAGTCAACAAGACTTAGCTTCTACATGGTCAGATGTATATATGTATTACGTTCCCTGACCTTACATCAATGATTTACTTTATTAATGTTTTTATGGTCATTTACATTTAATTTTGAAAACTATGGAATAAAATTTATAAATTTGATGATACAAAACTAAATATACATTTGTAAAGAATCTCAAATATAAAGTTGTGTTGCAAATAACAAATCATCATTTAAATATTTAGTTTATTTCTTTATTTAAGAAACAATTAACAATTACAAAACAACATAAAAAAACACGCATGCATTTATTGAAATGTTCATTCATCATCACTATCGTATGGCGTTGTGTGACTCGTCTTCATAATCCATTGAATCGGATTCTGTAAAAGTAAAACGTAAATTATATAATAAAAGAAATGAGTCATTATAAACTTACCTAGTAAGGCAATGCCTTTGATGTCGCACGATGCCGCCGCGCCGCCAGTGTAGGTACTTCTGCTGCTACATGAAAATATGCTAGGGTTGCAACAAATGGGAAATAAAACAATTGTGATTATTACTATTATGATGTAATCATTTATTCATATTATGTACATTCAAAACAATTGCTATTATCAAATCTGATGTAATTATTTTTTCATAAATATATAATTATTATTAATTACATAATATATTGCACTGTGAAATATTTACGTATCACTTTATTTTTGATGTTCTTAATTGTCTTTTATAAAATTTAAGTGACGCATTCGCATTGGGATCAACAATCCGATAAGAAAAGAATGGAGACAACATATACATAGCTTTGATTTCAATTCTACAGATACAAAATATACAATCTATCTAAAATGATACAACGGATGTTTCCTGCGTTTTCTCGTCAAAATACCGAAACAACGTAATTATTGTATAGTAGTTGGGCGTGAAAGTAAAAAAACAAATGAAAAGTGTTTTCCATATGATTATTTATTAAATTTACGCGATTAAGAATAATTTCAACGATACAATTTAGTAACCGAGAATTCAGAGGATTAAAGAAAATACCTGCCTGATCATTTTATCAAACTCTAAAATAATTATGGTTATTTCGCATCACTCGGTTTATTAGTTTGGTAATAATTATTAAAGGTAGTTACAACCCTAGCCATTGAGTCGAACGGTAGGCAACACAATATCGACTTTGTGCGGGTACATATGGTACATTTCTTCTTGCTGTGAAGCGTAATTATTATTATTAAGATTTTTTAGGCTATTTTGAATCAGCTGTTCTAATTTAATTCTAGAAATTTATTAAAACGTGATTTTTTTAAAAGTATATTATGAGTTTATAAATACCTCAACCAATAGTTATTGTGTCCTATCCTCATTTCTTTATATCTTGGTAGTTAACTAAAGTGTTAAATTTACATAACCTCAACAACAACATTTACACTGCCACTGCACTAAAACTAAACTAACTAGCTCTCTAGCTATAAGAACCATCCTCGTACTTCAAGGGATATAATAAAAAAAGAATTATCGAAATCGGTTCAGCCGTTCTCGAGT
>CAJQZN010036068.1:11524-43594 GCA_907164685.1 Colias eurytheme | reverse complement strand
TTCATAACTTCGTATCAAAATTTAATCAATGAATATTTTTTTTCTCATGTTTACAGCCTATCCACCAATCAGAGCACAGGACAACGACGTTAACCATATTAAAATATTATATGACTGAGTATTAGTACCGGCGACGACAGATTATTATAATTTTTATTATTTATCGCGTGTTCGAATAAAAGCGGCTTAGCGGAATGGGGATTTCTCGCTGTTAACGTCAAATTTACTAAATGACTCATAGATTCTAAAAACAAAACTATTTTGTGATAAAAAAAAAAAAAAAACTTTGGACACTTTCGTCAAAGTTTTCTTTCTTTTCAGTCGAAATGTCGTATTCTGAAACAAGTTCATAAATACACATAAATTTTAGTTACTATTACGTCAAAGCAATTAACGGAATTGAACAGCATTTTTATGCAAACATCTTTGATTTCCTTATAATATCTTTTCAATGTATTTGCAAGAGCCACACCATCCTTCTAGAACGTTCCAGAACAAAATTCTCCCGCCAATACGCTCTTACATCGAGTTAACATTCAAATGACGATTCGAATTCCCTCTAATACATGTCTAATAGATTATATTATTCAATCATAAATATTTATCCGTACTTTGTAGCCATTACGTAGAGAATTGATATGATAACATCTTACATGGGCTTGCTTAACCCACGGGTTAGGGAGACGGCCATAATGGAGAAAGTGATTCTGTACTTCCCACATTAGCATGAAAATATTGATATTTACAATATCTATTATAGCCTTATCATATTGTTTATCTATGCCTGGATCTGCTGGTATCGTACTGTTTTATAAAAGTTTGATATTTCAGGGATTTATAGGAAAATGTTTTATAAAAAAAAGCAAGTTTCAAATTGTATCGAACTGTAAAAAAAGCACAAAAGAAAAGACTATGGATTTTCACAATAAAATCAACAATTTCGTCTGTTACATCTATTAATAGATTTATTCTTTACAGGCTACGTTTATCGAGCCTTTTTATTTCCCACTAATTCTCAAACCTAGCACTCCTTTTTTTTATAGTGGGGAAATCTTCCAAAGATACCCACGGCCCCCGGGGAAGGAGCCGTGGGTTATGTCGGATTCTTACCGACTAAAACCCCACTGTGAAGAATTCAACTAGCACTCCTAGCTTATAACAGCTATGGTGCAAGAACTCAAAACCCATTGTTCATAAGCCATTTATATCACATTGTAACTATTGAATTACTTACTTAAAATGCCATAACGGTACTTAAGTATGCGTACTGCAACTGCCTTATTTGTCAATCAACATAGGAACATTATATTAACTCGGACTTACATAAATGACGGCTATTCATGCAGAATGGAATAATCTAGGATATTTGGTCTATAGGAGTGAATAATTGACATTATGCTGTTGCACAAGCGTTTAAATATTTGACGTCTTGGTTAATTTTACCTTATAGTGATAAATTATTTAATTCCTTCAAGGGATATCAAAATCCCCGAACTAGGACACTACTAATTTATTTGAATTGTTTTTATTCTGTCCAGTTATTTGTCAATACACCTTAAAACTAGCAGCAAATTTCAAGAATGTTCGCAAAAATCATCGATTCTAGTTAGCACAACAACATACATAAGCTCTACCTCAATGCTAAGTCCTTAGCCAGATTTTAATAATACGTCCAAATCAATTCAAGAATTTATTCGTAGAGATTAGCAGTATTGCGAATTAGCTGTATGTACTGCCACCTTAACATTTAGAAAGCTTAAAGGAAGCGCGTGCAATATTTACTTCATCTAATTTACAACACATAGGCGGCGTAAATCATCAATGGAAAGTGGACGCTTATGAAATCTTAACTGTAAATAACTGAGGTTAAGTGTTGATAAAGGGTGAATTATAGCGCCCTTCTAATAGTAGTTGAGTCTTTTCAGATTATACTGTTTACTTATTGCAATAATTGACGCTAAAGAGCGTAATACTACTTAATATTCTTTACAAGATTAGTAAGTAATCACCTAGTGAACTCCATAACATATTAAATAGATTTTATTACTTTAAAGCATACAAAGAAATTAATAAAGTTAGTTTTATATTATTTTAGTAGATTAGGTACATCGTACTTTTAATTGTTGGACCTGCCTGCTTACTCGATGTGGATGATTTGTAAATGTTTTCATTCAAGGAATGGTCATATAGGTAGATAATATTATGTAAACTTTGAAATCCAATTTGTCTTTACTCGTCGAACCGCCGACTTTTTTATTGCAGTTCTGAACGATGAGCCATCACTTTCAACGTATAGCTTACTTTATTATAAATTTCATCTTTCTGTAAGCAAAATGGTTATAGAAAATCGCTCATTGTTCCACCAAAGGCATTGCTAGCCTACCCGTTAAAATGTAATAAAAAGAGGCATTTTAACGACGTTTCAATGAATTGAAAAAAGAAAATCTTGTCTATACCGAGTGTTGGTTAAAATAACTGTCCGTAAATGGATGGTGTGTTGCTAATAAGCAGTGTATGTATTTGGACTACATGATACCTACTTTAGAATATAAATAAATCTATTGACTCGCAAAATAATTAGGTTGTTGTAAGGAGAAGTTATAGTTGAAAAGTGTTATGGATAATGATTATATTATATATTTAAATATTGAATACTGTGAAGATGCTGTAATGAACTTATCTCTACAATAAGCTCTATCTATAGTTTAAAGTTCTTTAGGCGGGATAAAAATAAGACTATAAAATTCATTCTTTAAATTAAATTGCTATGTTATAAGTAGGACATATTATGTATATATGTACAATCCTGAAAATTATTTGACATCCCTTATTTAATATTTATTTATTATTTAATATTTATTATTTTCGTTTTCAAAGAAAAACCCGCATAGTTACCGTTCCCGTGGGATTTCCGGGATAAAACCTATCCTATGTTAATCCAAGTTACCCTCTATACGTGCTAAATTTCATTGTAATCGGTTCTGTGGTATTTGCGTGAAAGAGTATCAAACATACATAATATCCATTCTCACAAAATTTCGCATTTATAATATTAGTAGGATACAATATGATGGATACAATCTACGTATTTATTTTAAGACTAAGGGCTGTCACAAACGATGTTTTCAAATTATAACATCACTAGACTTCGTCAAATGGGTTTTGTGAGCAATAAATTAGTTACAGATAGTTCAGGCTTCATTACTCGGCAGTGGGCAGCGCGTGGGACACTCGCTTGTCATTAATCTATGGGCTGGACACGTAAACTGAAGTTTGTAATGCTTGATACATTTCAATTATAGTGAATTTCTTTATATTAGAGCTTTAGAGTGGTAACGCAATTGTCCTTCCAACTAGCGTCTACAATGTATAAAGATACTAGCTGTGCTCCGCGGTTTCACCCGCGTTGCTTCGCTCCTGTTAGCCTTAGCGTGATGATATATAGCCTATAGCCTTCCTCGATAAATGGGCTATTTAACACCGAAATAATTTTTTAAATCGTACCAGTAGTTACCGAGATGAGCGTATTCAAACAAACAAAATCTTCAGCTTTATAGTATTTAAAGTATAGATATTATATTTGGTGCGGTAACAATTGTGCTTTCAACTAGCGTCTACAATGTATAAAGATATTAGCCGTAACTAAATAATGTTTTCGAGTTTAGTGGCGCTTTACGTGATATTAGTATTTGGTACGGAAATTCCTGTAGATAAGCAATTTAGTACTAAGTAGCTGTTCCTTTCAAATAATAAACAATTAGAACCTCAGAATCCTTCATTTGTGAAAAATATAGCAATTATTATACTATACCTATAGATATAATGTCATTTAGGACACTTGTACATACGTTTTGTTCGCGTATGCATTTAACAAAACGTAAAAAAAATATATTAACATAATACACGTTTACCGACAAAAACAGTAGCCGATTCCCATCAATACATAATTATTGCATTTATATAATACGAAAAGAAGATAAAATTAATGAACGTTAATATGAAATATAGTGTGAACCTGGATCTGGCGACTCCATTCAGAAATACCTAGGTAATTTAGATCTTATCTAGTTATTTCACGAAAGCCGGTCACATGCAATCGGAGTACATACTACATAGCTGTACTTAAAGTGTATGCATTTATGTGTACAGTTGTTTATGTGTTTATCTGTATAAATTATTAGTTATCTGTGGGTTTGCTTGTAGTATTTATATTTTTTTTATATTAGAATTTTATACAAATCTATGAGGTTTTTGAAACAACAACAGTGCAACAAATAAATAGATCGGAATGTTGCAAGCAAAACGTAATATAAGTATTTACACAAAAAAAATCGAATTTATTTCATCGTAGTAATAAGGATGAAAAACGAGGTATACCTACACTATACACTTAATTGGTAATGTCAATCAAAATGCAGATATACCTTAAACAAAGAGAAAAACACACCCTATACATATTATAAAATACAGAACGGAATAATTTGTTTTTGTACAATCGGTTAATGTGACAGTGACAGGTGACATTTGACTTTTTTAAACTTATTTTTATGAACTGGCAACGAGGACGCATTCCGTCAATGTCATTCTGAAATAAGATGTTCGAACGTTTATAAATTCTAAGATACAGAAAAATCACTTTATATTTCGTAATATTACAGGTACGAATTACTGCGTGTTAAGTAAAATAGCCGTTTCATTGCTAAAGAAGTCTTCAAGTTCTTAATAAATATATAACCCAGGAATCAAATATGCCCAACGTTATGGGCTTTAATAAAAACCAGTCACACTCCTACCCCTTACTTATCTTCATAGCTCAATGTTTTTCCTGCATACTCGTCTATCCTATTATGTCATTACGGGTTACATTGACACTTGATAGTAATGAGTTAATTACTGTTTTCATGTCTATTTATAGTTATAAATGATTATTCATTACTCACATCCACTTGGAGAATTTTTATCACTTCAATCCATCTTTTGAGTACAAAAGTAGGAGTTTAATTAGGTAGTGTAATGGGTATGAATTAATTTACGCTTCATTAAAATTCCTGTCATTTATGAGCTATTTATTTTGGTAATATAATCTATGTGATATATCATGTGACCTCTGTGACGTCACGTTGAACTTTGGCGTTAGCTGTGGGAGTTGCCAGTAAAGAAAAAGAAAAAAATAAAGAGAGTTCGTTTGAATGTAGTTAAAATAATATTATTGTTGGCATGGACGTATAAAAAAAGACGGACGGTATATCGCCTAAACATTGAGTGAAGCCTAGTAATGGCGGCGAAACATCCATGTGTGTGTGCCATGTTGCCATGGCAACAGCTGTGTTGATGACAATGGCGGCTGTATTTTTTTCTATAAATTTTGCCGTAATAATTTTGTCATTAAAACATAAAAGAAATAACTTGCTTCCCTATGGAATGTAATCCCTTGTGATTTGTTATTTAAAATTGTACTGTTGCGACACCATTTAACCACGCAAGACGGCATTTTAAATATTTTTTGTGAAACAGTGACGCAGTTAATCAGTCGGTAGTTCACGACGTAATGGCGGCCGACTAGCTTACTATGGTGAGAGTGTGTGCGTGTTTATTGTCTTTACACGATCGCTAGCTTACTATGGTGGCTTCACGTTGTTAGTTCGTAATACGGCGTCCGTCTTTTTTTATGTAACGTCCATGATTGTTGGTACACAGATAACTTTTATCGTTATCTTTTATTAAAATACGTATTAGTAAATATTATAGAATCAATAAATCGATGAGATCTAGGATAAGAAATTTCAAAGGGCGGAAACCCTATCGACTGTATTTTTCTTTGATACAATCGCATTTTTCATTTGATGTGATAAGCATATTATAATAAATTATTTAATCGATTGATTTTAACTTTAAGTATTTTTCGTTTTAATAACAGCTGCTAATATTGTTTTACCGACGTTCTATAAAAATATATTCGCGTACCTATTTTTTCGTACCTATAGGAAACAAGTTGATAATATGTCAAAAATAGGTTTAGTTAATTATAGCAGTTAGAAATTATTTTTGGACATCTATTTACAAGACAATAAACAACAATAGAAACTAAAGAAGTAGTAAAGATTATTTTATAGTAGATACGCTTATTTACAAAATATGAAACATACTTAATAACTATAAATTTTACATCGATATTAAACCCAACGTTAGCTTATCCATCATTGCTATCGAATCCTCCAAAACCCGATCATCTACCACTGAGCCAATCGGTACCCATAAAACACTCCCTCCCCAACTGGGTCACATTTAACAAGACAATGTATCTATTTGTCTAATTCTCAGCTAACAGAGCGCATAAATCGATTCTTTCCACAAAGATAAGCTAAGTGTAATTTCTTGTACGACCAGTTGAATAAGACCCGTTGCCATGGTTACGGCAATCAGAATAAGCCTCGTTGCCATGGTTACAGGTGTATCAGTGATTGACTTATGTGTGGTGAAATATGGTACAGACTGGATTCCGGCACTTGCTTTTAGCAAATTGTAACAATGTGGATATTTTGCCTGATATAATTTTAATGTAGATGGTAAATCTTTTGGTCTATAGAGAAAGGTGCCTTTCCACCAATAATGTGTGGCGAGGATTGTGTTTGTAAATAACCAATTGTATCGCTTCAAACGCTAAACGCTTCAAGCTTCAAACTAAATGAAGCGATATGATTGGTTCTTTACAAATGCATTCCTCGCTTCACATCCTCGCACATTATTGGTGGAAAAGCACCTTAAAGAGTATCGATGTTATATTATCACTACATAGTATAAAACAAAGTCACTTTCTCTGTCCCTATGTCCCTTTGTATGCTTAAATCTTTAAAACTACGTAACAGATTTTGATGCGGTTTTTTTTAATAGATAAAGTGATTCAAGAGGAAGATTTAAATATATAATTTATTAGGTTTTAGACAAAGCGGGCGAAGCCGCGGGAGGTAAGCTAGTACTGTATAAAGTGGAGCTTTTAATACAGAAAAAAGTACTTTGGTTGTACTAAATGTAAATACAGAACTGTTGACAATAAACATAAGATGTAAAACAACAACATTGTAACAAGTTATTTATTGCTTAAGTGAATAAAAACATACTATTTCCATCAGTTGTTGACTACCCTGTTTTCATTTTTTTTTCCATCAAGAGTAACAACATTCACAGGCGGATAAAAAAAATCAGTTGTTGACTATTCTGTTTTTATTTTTTTCCATTGCGAGTAACAAGTGTAAAATAAAAATAAATATATTTATGAAAGAGACTTCACGACAATTAAAAGAAAAACGGGTTGAGAAAATATTTCTTTCCAACTTTGAAGTTTCCGCGCATTAAAATCAATTTAACCAAACAGTTTGAAATGTTTACAAACAGGTTAAATAATAAATTAGAAAGCTAAACGTGATATTATCTAAGAAGTACAAATAAATCAGTCTGAATTTGATAAATATTCTATCATTCCTAATGCAGGACCGGATGGCAATGTCTGGGCTTGATACATTGATAAGTAAAGTGGGTCAGTCTTTAATTTATAATTAAATACGCACTTATGCATTGATCAATTGTCCCCTGCAGTTGGATAAATAATTTAAATTAAATCTATACTAATATTATAAAGCTGAAGAGTTTGTTTGTTTGACCGCGCTAATCTCAGGAACTATTGGTCCGATTTGAAAAATTCTTTCGGTATTAGATAGCCCATTTATTGATGAAGGCTATGAGCTGTTTTCATCACGCTAAAACCAACAGGAGCGGAGCAATGCGGGTGAAACCGCGGAACACAGCTAGTATAAAATAATTGGCTAATCAACTAAAGAACATAGCTATTAGCTATAGATAGGCCATGTTTTTATAATCAGATGATTATTAGGTACTAATAATTATGACTTTAGGTCTAAGAATTCTGTGGTTCAGCTTTTCAGGAACCATAATAACAAAAAGTACCTATAGTGTTTATCTAATTCTATCTATAAATTATGGGTTAATTTAACAATTGAATTTCAGATAAAAACTTTCTTTTTCATAATATTATAAACTATCTATTTCAGAAAAGTGGCTAATTTACGTAATTAATGACTCATATTTACAAACATAAAAAATAGACACAAATAATGATAACTCCTATAAGCGTAAATAGAGAGCGGTACACAATAATTTTAATTTCAATTTCATTCATTTTTCACACGCGTAGCCCCTACAAAAATACACGAATACGTGGATTAGGGTCTCTGTCAATAGACATCGATACCTATTTATGCTCCAATCTAATCTATAAGACCAATAACATTAAGTCAATTGCTGCTAACAGAATACTAAGTAGGCGATCAAAAATATAAATGTGACGCCGAATGCGTTTTCACTTCATTATTTTGAGATGTTTGAATATTTATTTTGGTAATCTTATACCCTCAGCTTTGTAATTTATAGATAGAGAACCTGGATGGAAAAATCTCTAAGCTTTATTCTAAAAGTGCTCATTACTTTAATCAATCTTCAGAATCGATCGCTGTAAAACGCTATCTAGACTAGTAGGTATGTTAATAGCATAATACTGGAGTTTTACGCTTATCTTAAGAAGTACTGAAAAAAGTTTTGATTTTAGATCATTGCACACTACAAACTATAGGAGAAAAACAGCAGGTACCAAAAATTTCCTTGCCTTTTGAGAGTAAGATAAGACAGTTAGTAAAAGTTCAGATAAGTTACACATTAATAAAACGCGGTATAATTTCATAAAATTTAATTTCCAAACACATAAATGAAGACACGTTTCACATATTTCACGTAGCGTCGTCATCATTTCGAGTAGATGTATTGCACTTTCCAATTCTGCATTGTGACAATTACACCAAGAATCTTTGAATAGTTAAATGGCTCTTTCACAACGATCGCAGTAAATAATGAACTAAAATGGTGTTACATAAAGAGATAGAATAGGTTGCTTGTTCATTAGTTACGTACTTGTATAGTGTTTAGCAAAAAGGAGAGCTAATTTCAATATTTTAATGAGCTTGTTGTTTGTATTTGTGAAAGCAAATTGTACATTATAATTTCTTTAGCACAACTATCAGGATGTGATTGTCAACCTTTTTAAATTGGTATTCAATTTATATAGTATACACGAAAAATAACACAATTTAAAATTGTAGTTACTTCGCAATTTGTGATAGTATGAACTTTCTCTTCTCTGAAATGAATGGAGTCCGCTTTATAAGTTTTAATTAAAGTTTAAAAAACATAATATCTACTAGAGATACAAATGAGAAACAGATAAGCAAAACTAAATACATTTTTTAGATTCGAAGTAACAAGATATAATTTGCATAGCATTCCTGTTAGAATAGCGTATCTATTGTTAATTTCACGCCTATATATATCTAATCTAAAACGATGAAACATCACTTCGACTTAAAAAATAAATTACGTCAATAACAAAAAACAATCGTTTATGCAGATTTAATGTGAAAACATTCAATTGATTATTTATGAGATTAACTTTTTAGAGCTGTTTATTTTAATATTAAATCGAGGTGCAATTAATTATGTTTGTTTTTGAAGGCATTTGTGGATTTAGTAGCTTTAATATTTTTTACGGATGTGCTTATTACATGTTTACTTATTATATTATATAATATTTTTTATTTAATTTTCCACTACTTTTTTCAATTGGTTAATTTGGATTGATTATCTATGATTATAATAATTAATCAGTAGCTAAAAAGAATTCATTTTATTTTTTGAAGCGATCGCATTGTTTCAGTTTTTGGACCTTTAATTATTATAATTGAGATTTAATATCACAAAGATCAACAAAATATACCAAGGAAGCTAAAAAACGATGTAGCTTTAAATAAAAAAAATCCTTCTACTGAATATTCTTTTAAGTTTACAGGAATAGGTATCTTTTTAGTAGGTAAGGATAGGATAAAACTAATTACATATAACACAAATACTTAAATTGCGATTAAGTAATTAACATATAGATTACATAAACATGTAGGCTGTGAGAAAATATTTTCATTACAAAAATGTTTTCCACTTACCACTAATTACAGAAAAGTATTTGTTTATATTGCACAAACCAACATTCAATAAACTTATATGTAGATAGATAGATGCTTCAACCAATTAAGGATTTGCATTTTATAGCTTACACAGTATTGAATTCTTGTAAATATTTAATAAAAAACGTGTATTTGAAACTAAGATAGTCAAAGAAATGTTTGCACATGTTCACAAGAAAATGCTTCTATGTATGATTATGAAATCGTTAAAAATATCAACACAGATCAATGTAACCATTCTCTAATAAGATCCTCCATAAGATCAATTTGTTTCAAATATATTCTTCAAAATTAGACAGGACAACAACTTCATGGTATTCCAAAATAATTAAACGTTCTTGAAAACTTGATTAAAATGTGACGTCATCGTTATCATTTTAATTCAATTTTCCATTCCTCTATTTTCTGGCAGGAGATTTCCTTCTGCAAATGTATCTCCATTACCAGTATTAATATTCAATAAACCATATTTATAAACATCCATCAATCTATATTTTATTTAATATTATCTATGGCTCGTTCTAGATATCACCAGCCGTTTTAGTTATCTAGCCTTATAAGCGGAACGGGTAATAAAATTATAGCAAACCAAATACTTAGTACCCGCTAATTCGATTTATTAAGATGGCAACTCGACTAATAAGTGCGCTCGGTTGTTTACGCCAGTGTTGCTAGTATCAAAATAGTGAAATGTGCTTTGAACTTCCATAGATGTGTTATAATGTTGCCAGTTTTTTGGCTTTATTCGAAGCTTTTTCTGAAGTTTAATTAGGTAGTTTAATGAAGTTTAATCACAGCAATAAAAAAAGATATATTGTCGTTGCTTTCTTTTACTTTTATCAATATTATAATGTGTAATCTGTGTAGATATTATGTAGAAAGCTTGTAATTAATGATAGGATAGTAGGTATATACGTCATAATATAGTATACTAGCTTTCCGCCCGCGGCTTCGCCCGCGTTTTCAAAGAAAATCCCGCATAGATCCCGTTCCCATGGGATTTCCGGGATGAAACCTATCCTATGTGTTAATCTAAGTTACCTTCTATATGTGTGCTAAATTTCATTGTAATCGGTTAAGTATTATTTGCGTGAAAGAGTAACAAACACACACACACACACATATACACACACATCCTCACAAACTTTCGCATTTATAATCTTAGTAGGATACTTCTTACAATCAAATTAAATTCTAAACAGAGTATTGACAAACAGATTTGTACAAAATAAAATAAACATTAACACAAACAAGTATTTATTACAAAATCGAGTAGTTTAAATAAATTTATGTATACATTTAACTTGCGACTACCGTTAACTAAGACATTAGTTAATTATCCAACTAGATATACCATTTATACAAACGACTACAAAGGGAATAAATCGCATGCAATCAGTCACAGTAAATCTATCAAAATGGTTTTGTTACGTTTTTGCTGCAGTGAATGTCGTATTTCGTGTACCGTGATTTAATGAGAGTTAAAGACATTTTAAATGTGCAATTAGCGTGTTATTGTTAGAATTTTCTTAAAAAATGGTTTTCAATTCAGAGTAAATAGAATAAACTCAAACTCAAACATTTATTCAATTACACTTCTTCTAGAAGCACTTTTGAAACGTCATTACATATTTTTAACATTTACCATAAATAATAAATCTTTTCACAAAATCAAGACTTTTGAGGTGTGATACAGAAGTAAAATGATTATGAAAAAAAAAAACATACCATTTAAAAGGGTCTGAAACCGCGTGCAATGCTAGAAAACATAGTAAATAATAGGTATGTATTTTTAAGTTCAAGCAAGACTATTCATCAAAATCCATTTCCAATTCCATAAACTAAGACATGTCAATAAATTTTAGTCATTGCAATGAAATTATGTTTTATATCTGTATGTGTCAGCTTAACACTATGAGCTTAACAGTTTCTATGATTTATTACTTGTATTATACGAGAGACACTTTTTATTGTAAAGTAGATATTATTACAGAACACAAAAGTAATAGTTTCTATATAAGTGGTATTTCCATATATGCGTTGTTTTCATTGTACAATTACAAATGATATAGGTAATGATATATTAATTCCGGGAATTTGGTAAAAATTTAAGTCTTCATTTAACTTAGATAGAGCAATTAGGTATTTAAAAAAGTGATTTACCTTCTATATAGGTAAAATATGACGGACCGCCTCCTTGGTACAGTGGTTGACGCGTGAGCGTAAAACCGAAGGGTCCTGAGTTCGTTTCCCGGTGGAGACGAAGAAAAAAAAATGTCTTGGTCTGGCAGGACACAGAAGGCTGATCCTTGATTCACCTACTTGTCCCTAAAGAAAATCGATCAGTGAAACAGATGTACGAATAATGCATCTGCCCCTTACACGGGGGACACGGGACTTCACTCACTAAGTAAAATATACCTATAGTTAAATGTTAGTAGGTATAACAATATTTACAGTCGAAACACACGCAATAGTAACAAAAAGACACCCCATGCAAGCTTTCTATTCGATTAGAGAGGGACAAGGATGGCGCATAGTACAGTTATTGCTGCATAAACCTGACACATCAATTTGAACATTATTCTCTACAAATAGGGGTGATAATTGCGTGGACTAATATACCATTTTTTGTGTTACCTGTCCGGAACTGGATGACTCGATAAAGCGCAAGTTTTCTTGGAAAGAAAAGCGTTCACATAATTTAATTTCTATGGAGGTATAATGTTCGTTTGAACTCGATAACTGTGAAAAGAAAACAATTCTATAACTTAATTACAGATCGACATAGATATGGGCTTGGAATGTGCTCTGTTATAATTTTACAGGAAATTCGTATGAAATTGTTTAATGATTTATTGGAAGCTTTCGTTGAATTTGTAGATGTTTCTTCTTTCCGTAGTTTGTGTAGTATATTTTCCACATTTGATGGCCACTTTGTATTTCCTTGGATTCACCTAGTTCATAAGAAGTTCATAAGTATTTTACATTTTTATTCTTCTTAATTATTCATTCTTTAACTGTTAATATGCCTGCTAGATAGAATTTTGTGTGGATAAAATGGTTTACTTTTACTGTGCTAAACGTTGCTCTTAAACTATGATTAAAATAAGTAGTAAACAATAGTTTAACAAGATTAACTTTATTACAAACTTTATAGCTACAACAAGGCAAGGTTTCGACAGAGCTAATTATTTGAAATGTTCTTATAATCTTAATGTATCAAACTTCCAAGAGTTTCAATTAAATTGTGCTATCAGTACTGTTATTTAAATTTCATAGCATTTGTTATTCAAAAGTTTGCTATTATTTCATTGCAAATTATGTCTTTGTAATAATTAAATTTATAGGAATATTTTAATATTTTTAAATAAGTATATTCCCTATGTGTTGTTTTCTTGGATTTGATTTCAATATGTATGGATATTACTGTCTGTTCACAATTTTAAGCTATGTATGAAATAGATTTGGCGCTACATAGGATGTATTCCCCTTTAGTAGATCAACGTTACAAAAACGCCTGTATTCTGTAACGTTTTTATCGATACATCGGCTGACAAGAAACGACGGACCCGGATAATGCAACAGATTTAATTAGATACGTTGAAAAAAGCATTATCGTACATACACCATTAATCCCTCAAGTGGTATCCCACAATTAAACGAAGGGCCAATAAAGTATGGCGAAGCAGGTGTTGTCGACGTATCCGTATCTCGTTATCCAGTAATGGAACATCGATCGATACGAATCGATGTTGAATCGAGTTTTATTCGCGCTTCAGATTAGCGAATTCGATGTTTGCTTATCTGTGCCGTTCGCTCGTTTATCGATGCTTCATTGTGTGGCTGTCAAATTTTGAAATAGGAAATTTTGATTTTTGTTTTAAATGCATGCAATAAATTTTCTAGAATCTAGAATATTCTATTATTATGTAATGAAAGAGTTTCAGTACTAAGTAATTAACTTTTTATGATCACATGAGATGGATAGGTACTTAATTCAAATCCAAAGCAGCTCATTAAAGCACTTGTCTTTTCCTGTAATAAATAAACCGTAAGTCATAATGAAACCATTCAGTATTCCTAATCTTGATTATAATAATAATATCTTGATATTACGATCATTCTATTAGAAAAGGCATTTCTTAATATGTTTCATCTGTTAATGTCGATTTGTAATCCTTCTAGATTTTAGTTTTATTACATTTCCGTTAATTTGTGTGTAATTTAGTTAATTTACTGGCATCTTATGATTAACTTAATCGATATTTCGCAATGAAATAAATCGTTAAAGTATTTAGAATTTGATTCGGATTTAGAAATGGCGCTGTGTGAACTGTGAAGTGCCTACTCATTATAGTAGGTATTAAATTTATAATATGTTCACATACTATAACTATATTTTTCTCATGTATATCTTATCTTTTATTAAACCACATAATATATTACATTATTATGATTTTAATCCCATTTAATAATAATGTGAATTAAAAACATATTTTGTAATCGCAAATTATTTGCCAACTTCACGCTACACCGTCACTATAATTTAGCGCGTTTTCATTAAGTGTAATTAATTCAGAGGTTTAATTTGTACTAGGGCGGTTAAATAAACACTTCCTAGCAATTAAGTGAAAGGACAACGTGTACTTATCTGGTTGACGCGCGTGACTTCGCTCGCAGATATGTTAGAAAGTGGTTTGCATGCAAAAAGCTGATTTATATTTTCTGGTTACCAGGTTTTTATTTCGCATAACTGTTCTCAAGTCTGGCTATAATTGGTAAATAGAGTTATGTTTAATGTATTGACTGGTATTTGTGTGTTTTAGTACTTGGGGAGGTAGGAAGTGTATAGTTGATTCTACCAAAGAATGCTGGAAACAGTAGGGTTCCTAATCCCTTGATTATTTGGTTAATACTCGAATAGACTATTCGACTATAAGTCAATAGTTACTTTCTAGAATAGGCAATACTTTTTGATTTAATTCTTAGCAACCTGGAATCTTGTTAAAGGTCGTATACCGTGGTCGTATAATTTTAATAAAGGCCACATGCATGGAAGTTTTTGAATTAGTATTGGATCTTACTTCACCTAATATTATCTGAATCTTATAACAATTTCTCTATTTACTTCGTGCTCAGTAATATCTTCATACCCATAAATCAATATAGTACATTATAAATATTATGACCTATAATTAAAAAGCCAATTGATTGTTTATCATATAAATACTGCAGTCATGTTAATCTTTGTTACATCCTTGAATTTCTGAATACCGTTTTTAATTAAATCTTGTTCGGGCGCGCGAGTGCGTACGCGTCAAAAAGCATTAATGTTTCCCTTCTACTCGCAAAAGAACGATATTCTCGATCTACTATAAATTCATTGCTGTTTATATTAAGCTGCTTACTGCGAGCGTCCATACATAGTGTTCATTGTAAAGCAATATGGTGTATCGAATTTTGATTGCCGTGGATAAGAAATTACTTGGTGAGGGTTTTGTAAGTACTTATGAAATTGAAGGCGCTTCCTTAAGTTCCCTGAATAAGTATAATATTATCTGTAGATTGTATGCGTGATATGAAATTAAATTTTACATGACGTGTGTATGAGGCACAGGCCACAGATGTTTAAAATAAAAAAAAGCTTTTGGTATACTAAAAACAAAATAAAAACAAAAATTATAATATCGTTTATTGCTTCTCATAATATCACATTGCATTGGATTGGATAAAATGTAGAATGGGTTTCGTTTTTAAAGAATTAGTATATTTCTAAATCATACCTAGGCAGGTAACAAGTAAACAATAGGTACTTGAATATAATTAAAAAAAAAATAGTGTTGAGACTTCACCGAGAAAATATATCGATTGTTTACGTTTCTTTGAATAAAGAATTGATTACATGTGTTCCTTTTTCAAAAATCGCCTACGGTGATTGGATAAACGGGCCCCCTCCTGCCTTCCGTTGACGTGGCGTATTAAAATGTAACATCGCACGAGACAGCACGGTTACCTCTTGACATGCAATTTTCGGACGTCCATTTATCAATCCGAGGGACGTGTTTGTCGATACTTCGTAATTATCGATACTTTTACGCAACGCTAATAGATGCTTAGAATCGATAACATGTGAATTAATGTATCGATAATGTAAGAGATGCTGAAATTATTGATGCAATTTTGAATATGACTACGATGGGTGAATTGAATTACCTTACTTATATAAAATTGTTTTATAATTTTCATATAAATTTCTCATTATAGGTACCTATCATGTTCTTTAGCTGTTAATTTTCTAGCGGACATTTTCTAATGTTTTTTTGTCTTCTAAGTTTTTTTTCTTCTATTTTAGAAACAACCACTAGATACTAAAACAGGCATTCAACTTAAAAAAATATATTAACACGAGTACATCACTAATCGATCATCAAATCTGATTCGTACAATTAATCTTTCTTTGCCGCTCACAAAAGAGTTAATATATTTTAGCAAGCTGCTGTGCGTGAAAATAAAGCTGTCAGACTTCAATACTAAACCAAAGTCCAAAACCTATTTTCATTTTATTGAAGTGAAAACTTCTTTAGCGGCGTTGGGTATAAAATCTTAAACTCGCGTGGCCTGATCGAAAAAGCGTAAGACGGATGTTTTAAAGTGAAACTTTTATTACATCGTCTCAAACTTTTTGGTCTGTGTAGCGCATGTCGCGTGTATCGCGGCTGCCGAGTAGGTATGTACCTACCGACACGCGACATGCGCTACACAAAGCAGTGTTCGGAACCGTTCGAACAGTTTCACTTTTACCGTGGTTTCGTAAAACCACACAACATTTTTTTTTAGCCCTTATATTCCATGCGTAAGACGGATACCATTCCAAAATATCAAACATGCTGAACGTTAATAATCAAGTTTTCACTTCTGCCGGCACTCCCGGAGTGCACTGTGCAACGCGTCTTTTTTTTTAATTCTTTATCTGTGCTCGCTACGATTTTTAAATGTAGGTGTTAAGTAGGTTTAGGTTAATCTGTGAAACAAGAGAATCGATTTTATAAAGGAAAATTTAACTATACCAATTTAATAATATACTGAAAATGTAAATTAATACATAATATTATGATGTCCTTAATAATATAATAATTTGAGAGAATAGAATAAATGTAGAAACAGAAAAGTTACACTTCGTTTATTTTTATTAAATTGAACTCTTATAAAAATGAATCTGAAAAAAATGTATATTTTTACACACACAGCCATAGTTAGTAAATAATTATTCAAAAAATCTTAAACTATACGGTCACAAGCGTCCCTTAATGGAAGAAGACGCTTCGAATCCTGCCTCGTCATCGATTTTTTTATCTTTATATATAAATATTATCTTTAACTAGTTCATATAAGTGTTACTTAATTATAATTTCGCGTTGTATGATTTATAAAGTTAATTTCTTCTTTCTTAAGCTTTACTCTTGATACATTATCTATAAAATATTCTTAACACGATGCTGATCAAGATCGATCGTCTTAATTAATTATATTTTAACACAACACTTGTCAATGTTTTAGCGTATGATATCGTAGGAAAAGGTTAAGCTTGTAAGGCTTTTTCAAAATATCACAAGAATACATGGAGATTTATTTATATTGTATCATGTAGTACAAAAGCGAGCTTTAAAGCTCCATAAAAATTTAACAGATATTTGGATGCATGTCTTATAAAGGTAATACATGCTTTTGCATATTTTGGGATCGTATATTCATTTTATATATTTTTTTACATCATTGATATTTAAAGAACAGTTCCGCAAGATACATAATATCTAATATCAGTTTTCAATTAACTCTTAAAAAACTCTAAGTTAACATACATCTTCTTTGTTGTGTAATTTGAATAAATATTTTATATCCACCATTAGAATATAACGATTAACTATCATCACTATCAAATTCAAATCCAAAGCAAACACCGAAACCGTCATTTGGCAGGTGCAGGCGAGGTCATCGACACACGATTGCGAGCGCTAATCAAAGAAAATAATAATATTAATACCTCGCTTGCTCACACCGAATTTCGCCAAGACTTTTTCCTCTCATCAGAACTCTCGTAATGCGAGAGACAATCAATTTTTTTTCCCATGCCGCGTCATTTTGAAAACAATTTTCTATCCCTTATGATTATGGGTCATTTCGGTTGGCCGTAAACTATTATTAATGCTACCAAAGGGCCGCTTTTTGATGGTCATACGAATCCACAGATTTGCGTGATTATTTTGACATTTTCGACGTATTACAATTAGGAGTTTAGTGATACTCATTCCGGTTGTAATAACAAGGTTTAACCTTTGATGCGCTTGTGTTTGCTTCTGACAATGTGTGTTATATTTAGAAAATAAAGCATAAAAAGTTGACTATAACTTATTCGTTATAATAGATGATGTCATGCTTTTAATTTGATTCATAATGAGCAAATAAATTTCATTTTTAAATTCCACAATCAAGACAAAACAAGAATAGCATGTAATCATAAATAACAAAATTGAAGGAAGCAAAAAAAAATATGAAACTTCAAAATTCCAAAGTTCTATACGTTTATAGTGCCACAAACTTATCTGACCCGGTGACAGTGTCACTGATGTCGCTTTCTTTTATATAAACAAAATATTCCGTATGAAAAGTCTGTGAAAATGTGACATTTCAAAATGGCGGCACGTAGTTCCAGTTTTTGCCACCGGGTCAGATAAGTTTGTGGCACTGTAGAAGAGAATAGAGATTGCGTAAAACATGATTGAATGTTGGTAGCATTATCATTTTTTAATTTCGTGCCCACTGCGCTAGCTATTCTTATGTGAGGTGCCATTATAACTGTAACTTGGTGGGGAGTTAGATATTATTTTAATAAGCATTTAATAGGTGATATTATCGAGGTCAGAATCATCTTTGTCGGTTCGGTTACAGGCAAATGTGCAAGTATGAACTCAAAATTATAGTACTAATTTGTTTTGAATGGCTATAATTCAAAATTATAATTTAGTAGGTATGTGTTGAAATCAATTTATGTACCTCAGTATTATTAATATAGTGTGTTTGTAAGAGTTAATTGGTGGTATCATACATAATTTTCAAATATTAGTTAGGAAGGAGAAAATATATATTCCATAAATCTATTAATATTTTAAAATGAAACACATCCCTCTTATTTAATTCATCTCTATCCTTTTATTATCCTGATTTTAATTTCTAAACACATAATATTCGCCAATAAAACACAATAAAATACAAACCAATAACATCATTCAATTGTATTTATCCCTATTTACGTTCAAACGTGTCGATCAAACCATTTTTTCCGTAACATAAATTGAAATCAAAATGAGAGATGTACGATAACCTTTTTTAACTTTACCGGTTTCATTGGTGATTTTTTTTCTCAGCGTAACAAGTCCTTAGCGGCCTCCCCGCGGTGTAAATATGTGGTCTCCATTTGTATATCACTCAAACAATTCACAACTATTCAATAAGCACTTCGATCATTGCAGATTGTTATCACCTTATATCAAAACTTTCAAACAAATACATGCTTTGCTGGTATGTTGTAAAGTCGAACACCGCGCGGACCCGTCGGCGGATCGATCGCCCGATCAGTCGCCCGATTGCGTCGATTAAGAGCGAACGCGTGTAAAAAGTTTATGAAAATTAAAATACGACTTATCAATGTAACCGTATTTGGTGTTACATTAAGCGCCCATTAAGGTAGTATGTTAACAGATACTTGTGCGGCTACGCAATAAATTTCTATTGACTTATGAAAAGGAAATAGCTGGGTGACTTTTTAAATCTAATTAAGAAAAGTCTTATCTAATTTGTCCTGTCTGTTCTTTTTAGAACGATTATGTAAATAATTAAAACTGATGTTATGGAAGGATTCTTGCAGTTTTTATACATATATGTGTTACATTTCATAGGTATAATATTCAAGACTATTTGTAGAGCAATAAATAGTAACCATAGACGTACTTAGTTGGAAAAAATAATTGATGTTTCGTTAAGCATTCCCGCTACATATCATCACATGTTTACCTTATTGTGCCACCTACACACTACGCTTGTTATCAGCATATTTAATTCATTGTAAAACATCTGAAAATAGGTCATAAATTTTGTTCCCAATGATCCCTTTTGAATCCCCTACCAAGCCCCTACCTATATATTATTCATATAGTATAGCAATGTAACAAACCACACTTGTATACCAAGAAAATATTTTGACACATTATCAAGTCAATATGATATGACTCTACTTTTCCTGAACACCTACATCAATCAGTCACGCTTACACACAAAAATATTTTAGATTAACCATATTGCAAATGCAGCCTTATTCAATTAGGGATAGGGTTGTAAATTATTCACCACGGGTACACGATTGTATCGGTATACCGTTGTTGAGGTCAGAAAGTCGCACGCATAAAGAAAAACTGAGTTGAAACATTAATCGATCACGTTCAATCATAATGATTTGAGTTACAATATTCTTAAAGTATTGGATGTACGGTTAAATTAATTTTGCTTTTGTTTTTTTTATATTAAAATTAAGAGTGCTAAGATTGGGTTTGAATTCGGAGAATTATTACTTATGCATTTAAATTTAATGTAAAGAGTTTGTCTGACAGTACAGGCAAAAAATTAAACTCAAAGTTTAAGTACCTAATTTCTAATAAATTTTATAATCAGTTGTAAAATATATTTTTTTCATACTATCTATGAATGTCTCATTTTTCATAAAATTCATAAATCCATCTACCTACCTACAACACATTAACAAATCATGACTGCATCTCCGTCCAATATTTTCCTTCTATTCATATGAGAGAGTTATTATATTCCTACATCTTATTAGTAAATACTCATTTTACATCTATATTTATACAGAACTAGCGGTCCGCCCCGGCTTCGCCCGTGGTACATATTTACGTTTTCTCTACATAAAAACCATCCTACAAAAGAATTATCGGAATCGGTTCAGCCGTTCTCGAGTTATGCGCTTACCAACACATTTTGCGATTCATTTTTATATATAAGAAGATTAATTTGCAAATTCGTAATAAAAAGACATAAACACGATCCTCAAACGATAGCTATCAAACCGAAATGGTTTTGCATTTCCGTATTATAGCATTATCATCACTTGTGAATGATGGAATATTTCACATCAACGTCAGTTTTAACTTTTAGCAAAACTAGTCTTTAGCGACACGCAATAAAAATCACATTTCTAAGCGCATATTATGAATTTTGAAATAAATTTTAGCCATGGTACCGACGCCCGCACATTGAGTAAAAGATTGCTATTCAAGCGCGATTAAATACTTTGTGCGACTACAGATTACACCCACGGCTTTCCTGTTTGGGATTGACATTGTACATGGTTAAATTAAATTTGATATTATGAATAAATTATGTAATTTGGTTTCATTAACGGGACGGTAGAGGTGGGATTTCTGCAGTCTGTAATTTGTAAGCCATCTATTTTTACAACGTCGTTTATTATTAGTAAAATGAACATTTGAATTTTGAACTATTGACTACATTTTACAACTATGCACAAATTGTTTTTGTGAGGATTTATACATTATGTTACAAAATATGAACCAACTTATTTAAGACTGGCTACATACATACACAATACACATGTATCAGTTAACAGGTTAGCAATAGCATTTACTTATACATATTATCAATATCACCTCGAAGTATTTATACTAAATTAGGAGACAGAAATAGTAGACTCTGTAATAGTGCATAAGCCGTAATCTGCGAACGAAGCAATATCCAGAAGCTTGCCACCCATAAAGCACCATACTTCGTGCGTAACCTCGACTATTCCACGCACAATCGTCCCGTGAACAGGCAGCCTTACCCACCGGGGTTCCATGTGGGTCTAAACGTACCGTTAAGGATATAATCTACAATCTAACAGCTGTAGCTGACCGCAGACAATGTGTATGATGAGTAATGTCCAGTGTATTTGCAAATGTCATGCTTATTGTGCTAACTATTACTGAAATATTTAAGCCATTGTTTATCGTTTGGAGAGTGCTTTATTGGGCGGACTGTGCTGGGTGGGAAGTGTGGAATACAATGATGGTGTTCTTAGTGAATTTAGTTGTATGAAACTAGATTGTGTCGCGTGATACATAAGCTCTCTTTACTAATAAAACCGTCTTCATAGACACAGCTTTCCAAATTGGTGGTTAATGTTATAACTGACGATTGAAAAGTGCTTCTAGAAGAAGTCTAATTGAATAAATAAATATTTGAGTTTGAGTTTGATATATTGGCAATGGCTTCATCAAAAGTAAATTCATAAAAAGTTCCAATATTTATATCATCTATGCTTATAATATTTTATCAATAGAATCAAAGAATAGTGTTGGAATAATTCCACAGATCAACACCATAACACACTATTATAATGTCACTGGAACCTTCACAAGAATGTATTCATCCTCCCCATACCCTGTATCTCTTGTAATAAATAATGCTATATTTTGCACTTAAATTAAGTAACTTTGAAAAATGTCGACAGCGGATTGTCCACCCTTACATAAAGAATAAATAGGTACAGCCTTTTTCTTGTTCGATGTAATAATCTTTCATCTTGCGCTATTAACAATAATTTGTGTGAATGTGAACTTTTATCTGTGTCTGTGTGACACCTGATCAATATCGGGATAGTGAATTTGTTTTTATGTTTGCGTGCGTGTTTCTTCTATATTTATTATGGTATCATCTTTAATATCATTTCTTAGATAGGTGTAGGGCAGAAAATTGATTTTCTCTATTAAGCTCTATGTAAAACATTTCCTGTTATGAGTCTGGTATTACTACCAGTAAACATTATTCTTCCATAAATTGTTAGTTTAAATGTTTTTCAACGACTGCGACCCTTGTTAATAATAAACTCAACCCCTCAGAGGTCACGTCTGTCAATACAAGGAAACAGTGACGTAAATACTTGTCAGTGTTTTTCACAATCGATTGTTTAAAAACTTGTGAATGGTCCTTTCTCTTTTTTACGTACCTATCTTATATACTCAGTCTACAGTCAATCATATTAGATGTTAAAATTCTATTGAACAAAATCTTACGTAACTGAACAACTTTCGATGATGTTCATTTGTCAGCTCTAGCATAGATCCGACAAATGAGCTAGACAAAATATCGTTCTGCAAATGTTTCTGTTTTTAAAAGGAAAGGGATAGCCACGAAAGGATTTCAATTAACGACGAGGAAGGGCGAAAAAGAATACAAGCTGAGCGAGATTAATAACACCTCTTTACGGATAAATAACACTACCAATTCAAATCAAAATCATGTCCCACTAAAATCCAGACCGGCAACTATGAACATAAAAACTTCACCATCAATGAGAACTAGTGTTGCAACCATCGATTATCGATTCCGCATTACGAAGGTACATAGCAGGCTAACTGTAAGCCGAAGTATTAGACGATAATTTAAAATCACTAGCGGTCGGGCGCAATTACGAAAGAGTACAGCAGTAAATAATATTAACACATCGCGATTGGCCGACGACGGCATTTGGCGGACACGATCGCGGTATTTCGTATCCTTTGCGTGCTGTTCGAGTTTCAGCGGGATCGAGAAATGTGTGACTTTTTTGTGAGTTGCATCTGTTGCTAGTTTAATATGTATGTGCAAAGTTTTAGTAGTTGTTGTTAGATTTATTGTAATCAAAGAACAAACCATTGAAAAAAAAAATGGCATTGTAAATTAATCAGAAATGAATCATAAGTGAATTGAAAAAGACTTAAAACATAATTATTTAAGTTTTTGGAAACTAAAATATGTATGTGATTTTCTTTTATTTGAAGTAACAAATCTTTGCTAGAGACTTAATAATCAATTTTTATTTACTTTATTATCGTAAACACATAAGTAGTTGTGTATAAAATATTTAAAGGTTTAACCCACTGACATTGAATTTAATCTCTTGTTATCTTCATATTAAAGCAGATAAAGGTTCTCATTAATAAGGTGCATACAACATTGTCAGGGCAATATAATCAAAAATTAAATATCAAGAGATCAATCATTGGTGTCGTAAGATTGTAATCCATTCAAAAACAGGGTCCGTTGATTTTATTATAATTAATTAAGATGTTTCACGTTTCTCTTTTTGGACCACCCTTAGTTTTTATCTTGATTTATTCAAGAATACATTTTTATTTAAATTTTAAGGTTAAACAATGATTTGGAAATATTCTTAACTGAGCAAGCTTTGAGCTTAGTTTGATCTTGAAGCTTGTTTAGATTTAAACAGCGGATGTAGATTTTTTAAATCCTTAACATGTAAAAGAAGATGATCGTTATTACAAAGGTAATCTAGGAAATTATTTTCTATAACTAGAATACTAGTGTGTAGAATGTCTGGCTCCTACGTAATAAGCGCTTACCAGCAATGTGAAGCGATTTTTAAATACTTACTTATTTAGAACTTCACTAATTGTATCAAAGATATAACGCACTCTTTAGTGGCATTTTTACGGAAAAAAGCTTTTTTATTGCTCTACATTTGTTTTTATCCAGATTATAATTTTAGTTTGAATAGATTACATAGATATACAATCATATTTTTAAATAATTATTGAGTCTAATCCGCTTATCGCTACATCTCCAACCACACACCTACATTTGACTACAACACAAAGATCTGCCCTTTTCGCGTTCAGTGCATCGTCTTGTTTCCGATCAAATACAACATTATTTCGTAAAACCCTCAATAATGCATTAATAAATGACGATTTAAAAGGTGACGTTGTGGATTTCAATAAACGTTCTGCAGTCGTGAGGTATAAATATCATTTATGGATGGATTTCTGTATCATTGTTTATTCTCAAGTTTGAGGTAATTGTGGAATTTTATTAGAAGGGAACGTTTGAATGATTGCTCGAAATATAATTAACTTTAAAATTCATTGGTAAAATTTGTTGGTATGGACTTTGGACAGGTTGTAAAGGACGAGTATTCATAATATCAAAATATTCATTCAAGACTCACTTTATATATAATTACTTATATACCATAGAGTTATAAAATATTACACTGTTTATATTATATACTTAGAGAAATTATTAGAAAATCCGTTTGTTACACAAAATTACTTCACCGATTTTATAGCTACATCTGCAAGGAATATAGCCTCTATAAACGGGATCCATATTTACTAGTAACACGTCCGTAGTTCGAAATAAGTCATATCACGTCCAAACACATTAGCCTTATTTGCAAAAAACTTTCCTCAACAGATAAATCATTATCTCCAAGATAAGTATCGTATAAAAACATAATTATATCAATACGTTAATTAATAAGACAAGTATTACGCGGTATCGAAGTAGTATCTATTGCGGGCACTAGATTTAATTTAAAATCAGTTGTATAAATGTCAGCATAGTTGTCTACCGCCGGGGACATAATTTAATCTGTCTCGAGCCGTAAATATTATCGGTTTGTACAACACCCTGTATATTGTATAATGTGGGGATTAAGTCAAGAGCTGTTGTAATGAATTGAAGGATAGTCGAAATAAATGTTAGTTACAATTATAACTGCATAGATATTAAAGTATATATACGTATATACGTATTCCCTGTTACCGATATTTCTTCTGAATAAATAATCTATACTAATATTATAAAGCTGAAGAGTTTGTTTGTTTGTTTGTTTGTTTGAACGCGCTAATCTCGGGAACTACTGGTCCGATTTAAAAAATTATTTCGGTGTTAGAAAGCTCATTTATCGAGGAAGGTTATAGGCTATATATCATCACGCTACGACCAACAGGAGCGGAGCCACGGGGGTGAAACCGCGGGGAGCAGCTAGTACTGTAATATACCTAATCAGTTACATGTTTTCAATGCAAAAAGCCCACACTAATTATAATATTTTTGTATTAAAATATTCTGATAAAATTTACGAAATGTTTATTCCCATTTGTATTATATACGTTCAGCGTTATTTCACTTTGAAATAAAATTTACTTTTATTTATGTATACGGGCTAAACAGATACGAACACCTGTATTTCCAAACACCAGATTTACAAATACATAGGTATCTAGGAAATATGCGATCGCCTAATTGGCTCTAACATAGCTTTTTATTCAAATTAATAAATTTAAGATTGTCGAACAAAAGCAATATTATGTTTCGTGAATATCAAAGACAGATGATCGCTATCTTAATCACCGGCTTGTTAAATATAATTATTTGTTCAGTCTAAATATCTTGGTATTTACCTACATAGATAGTGCTTTGGTAAACATTTACGATATTGGGTATAAAATTTAAGAGAGATGGAGGAATAATAATATTATAAAACCTCAATTATTAAACATTAATGATGATGAATAAAAACAATATGTACCTAATACATATATGCTGGACCATGTCTGTCTGTCGACAGACAGACAAAAATTGTAAAAATTTTGGTGTATGTAAGGTTGTGTATGTACCGTGTTTACATCCATACGCATTTATTAAAAAGCGTTTATTGTAATTTGTAATAGCTGTTGCCCGCAGCTTCACCTGTGTGGAAAAGATAAAACTTCGTGGTACAAACCTTCAAAGTAGAATTGATCAAAATCCTTTCTTAGCGGATGCCTACATCTTAACATCTACCCATGGGCGTAGCCACGGTGGGGCAGGGTGGGGCACTTGCCCCACCCTGGCTCTGACCTGGAAGGTACCTAACCAAATCTAAAAAACGTAATTATCTAGGTACTGACTACAAAACTTAACATCCGTTAAAAAATTCTCACTCGAAAGTTGTCAGTCGACACAAAAAAATGCGATCTAAACAAAAAGCTTGCGCTTCTATGTTACATGATTTAAACTAGGGATGTAACGATACATGATTTTGCCGATACGATACCGATACCGATATTTGTAGTAATGTATCGGCGATACCGATACCGATACCGATATCGATGGCTTGGTAGAAAAATAAATAGTGAATTATGCATAAAAAGTTACCAACATTTAACAGAGACAACTGTTAATCGTATTCTTTTAAATAAAAATGCCAAATCAAAAAACAACAAAACCATTTATTTTAGTATTATTATTTTACGAAGTCAGTTAAACTTTAAGTAATACACATACAATCAGTACCTAATAAAAGTTTACTATTGGTAGAGTTTTTTCAGAAAACAAAGTGCGCACGCGCGGGCGGCCTCCCGCATCGTTCATTGGGCGCGGGTTTTTGAATTATTTGATATCAAAAAAATTGGTTGTTCGTAAAGTAGGTTTACGATCGAGATGTTTACGTGATAACATAATGCAGTGGCAGCGCTCGAGATGAAACGGGAGATCGGTCCGTCTCTCTCTCGTTATACCTGCGATCGCGCTCGTGAGGTTTTGGTGTGACACAAGTTTATGAACATGTCACCCGACTAAAACGATTTTAAAAACGTTATCACGTTAAAAATTAAAAAAATTCAAAATTATTTATTTCTTTCCTTTACATAAACAAATTTGTGATTGGAACACTCCTAGTAACCAAATAAAATGCTTGTGTCAGGAGGTTCCGCTCTTCCTTAACACTATTACAGAAACAGAAATAAAACAATATGAATGAATACAATGCAAAAACATAAAAGAAAAGAAAGAATTTAATAAAAAAATATCGGTATCGGTTGATTTATTATCGGCGATACCGATATATCGGCTTGCCGATATATCGGCCGATATATTGGTATCGGTATCGGTATCGTTACATCCCTAATTTAAACCACTTTTGGTGCCAGAAAAAGTAGTGTAGTACTGTTATCCCATTCAAAGCTGTTTTTATTTAGCCAAATTCGCACTAAATTTCCCATCCAATTTCACTTTACTGACCATAAAAGCACAAAATGCTGACAAATCCAGGTGGAGCTACGCTCGCAATCTTACATAAAAGTTTTTGGCCGATATCTAGGAAACTATCCATTTTAAGGCAAAAAATATTGGGAATTTTTTGTAGGTAGTAAAATTTTACATCTTTTATACCATGTAAATTTTTTTGTAAAACTTACTATTTACGGTTTATGGCCTATTTGATAAATATGCGAAATTTTACTTTCTACAAAAAAGTCTAAGCAACTTTTGCCCTAAAGTGGATAGTTTTCGAGATATCGGTCAAAAACTATAAGATTGCGAGCAAAGCTCCACTTGGATCTGTCTGCATTTTGTGTTTTTATGGTCAATAAGTGACCTAAAACAAACATGAAATCGGAAGTGCAAGGTTTTGCTTTATTTACTGAGTTATTTAAAATGGTTTATTTTTCTATTTACATAGACTTTACATTTATACTGATATGATTTAAAAGAGCAACTATGGAGTTTCTTGCCGGTTCTTCTCCTTAAATACTGCTTTCCGAATCGGTGGTACCTAAATGTAAAAAATATGTATTGACGTTTCAAAAGTGCTTCTCGAAGAAGTCTAATTGAATAAATAAATGTTTGAGTTTGAGTATGTTTGAGTTTTGACCTATATTTTATGGTAAAAAGGAATCATATTATTGTATTAGACAGTTAAACTATATAATATAGGGATGAAATTTGCAACATAAACGGCTGTAGGTATCTTTTGTTTGTTTTGATTTATTCATTATTATTTCAGCTTGATACCGCCACGAGTTCTTGAAAAAAAAGGTATTTTTAGACAGACAGACGCACAACAAAGTCTGCCTGTCGGTTTGTCTGTCAACACACTTTTTCTCAGGAACGCGTAGAGTTATCAAGCTGAAATTTATATCGAATACTCAAGTCTACGGTCTCTAAAAGCTGTGAAAAAATCAAACTTATAAGCCAACGCAATCAAAAGATACAGCCATTTTATGCTGCAAATTATCGCAAATTTCGACATTCGCAAGGGAATCAAAACCTACATCGTACTTCCCGTGAACACAGAGTCTTGAAATTTGGTTAAATGCAATGTCTTATAGCACAGATAAAGGAAAAATTGCTAAAACATACATTTTAGAGTTACAACATAATAAAAAGTAGGTTTGTTCGGAGCCCTCGGTGCGCGACTCCGACTCGCACTTGGCCGGTTTTTTTTTGCCCCACCCTGTGCCCATGGCTAGCTACGCCCATGCATCTACCTGCATTTCAAATTTCAGCCCGATCCGTTCAGTGGTTTGGGCTGTGCGTTAATCACTATGTCAGTCAGTCACTTTTGAGATAATATATATTATTTAGATTTAAAAAAACACTCCAATTATATTATTGGTATGTTTAGATGATTGCCATCTTGTTTTTCTGCTATAAATTAATTTATTATATTAAACACACAACTCCAGGCTTTGTTTATACCAGTGGCGCGTATTGGCGTGAAATATGTACTAGTAGAAATAAATCTCAACGTTGACCTCATGGTCGAGTGAATCAAATCGATTTTTATTGATCAATAATTCAATAGTAATTGCAATTCGTTATTGTAAGTGTTTTTTTTATCTAGCTCTATACGCTGTACCTTCTGTGCTTGTTATCATGCAAAAATTATTTCTGAATGAGGCAATATTTTACGTTAAAAAAATATACCGACCGAATTGATAACCTCTTGCTTTTTTTGAAATCGGTTAAAAAGTAAGAATTTTTATAGAATAGGACGCTAAATTAAGTAAAATAATTGTTACTTAATATAATATATTTTTTTCTTTCCTACATATTATTATACCGGATAAAAGATGAAATAAGAAGCAGGCATTAATCCGTTTTATAATTTTATATCCGAGCTTAACATACATAGATATAATCATACATTCATAAAATATCCAAAATTACATAGGCTATTGTTTAAAAAGTATGTCATTATACTATTTACGTATGTCGTGGCTTTAATGACAGGAATGTGACAGTACCAACCTACCGCGCATACGTGACAATGTTGAGAAATTTTTTATCTTTACAACTCGTCAAGAAAAGATTTAAATCGCAATTTTAACGAATAACTGTTTTAGAGAAACTGTATTTAATTATGCATTATTATTTCATTGAAAAAAATTTTATTTATTTTTTATTGTATCAAACCATGTGAACTCTTTGCTTTCACGAATTACGAAAAGAAAAAAAAGGCGCCAGAAAAAGCTAAGGAGTTCGAATTTAGAATTATCAATTTCAAATGTGTCATTGTTGTTAAATATTATACGACGTGTTAATTTGATTTTCTAGATTTAAAATGTGTTTTAATGTTAGATAAACACATTAAAACTGTTTTTAAAATTAAATACTTCATTTTAGTTCTGTTTCAAGGTACTTCATGGCTCATTTTGTTTCTATTGGTTTTACTTCATACAAAATTTTCCAATAACTAATCGCAATTTGTTTTTGTTTCAGGTATGGATGGACTTCATAAACGGTAGCTTGTAATAAAAATGAAAATAAGTCTACATTTGGTAAGAAAGAAACAAAGTAGCGGTAAGTTTGATGTTTACTAAATATTATTTTATACTTTTGAGTATTATAGGCTTTAAGATTATAGGTATAGTTGTTGAATATACCCGCTCTCACTACATGTTCCTATAGATATGATATACCTAGGACATAAGTATCTACATAGTTTTACCTTTTTAGTTTTTACATATTATTATAAATATTTTTCTTAATTATTACCCATTTTGTTACAATTTTCGTTTTAATAAAACTTAGAACCTGTCTGTACCTAACTCCGACCATCCAAAAGAATTCACTAATCTTACAATTAGGCAGTTAATCCCGTCATACGCTGTTTTATTTTTAAATAATTAAAATCTTATCCAATCTATTTCAATTTTGACGTGTAAGATAAGGTCGGAATTAATACATCGGCCCCTTTGATACCTACACGATAACATTATCTTTAAGTAAGTGATTTGAAAAATCCTAATTAGGCTATACTTTATGTGACAATAGTATATCATGAGGACTAGGTATTTTAGGTGTTCGGGGTTTTTGAATGATCATTTCGTATTTTTGGTTATTTATTGGGTACATGTGTAAGGTTGAGTGATGGAGTTTTGTGTGTTTTGAATTCAATGGTACTTTTTATATAACACTATAGTCCAACTATACAGTTGGTAGTTGTACCAGGATTAGACCAAGATAAATTATTGTAAAAGATTTGTTCTTCTTTAGATCTTTATCACAATAATGGTGAAGCATGTCGACAAAAAATAATTCGCAATAACAATAAACGAAACCGTTAAACAAAACTTATTTACCCAAACCAATTGTAAACCGCAAACACAAACCTCCACAAAGAAAGGACTCGCTGATTCCGTATAATATAAACAAATAGTCCGAAAGGGGAGATAACATTGAAATATTTATGTGTAGCCTTAGACAATGTAAAAACGAAAGCAATATTAACATAATGTATTCGACTGAATTCACGTTAAATGTTTTAGCTTGACGTAAACTTGTGACGGTTGCCCCCGGTCACGGTTTAAAAAAAACAAGCCACTGCTTTTGCTATAGACTTTTATAATACACGATAACTTGAATATGTAAATGTCGTGTCGGTTTGTGAAGTGAATGTTTGTGGGTATGTTGATTCAGTACGTTAATACGGTAGGAATTTATAAGACTCGATTTTGCTGTTTAGAAATGGTTTGCTATTAATCGTTTGAATAAATCATGGTGGATAAATTGTGTCCAAATAAATATGTTTTAATTTCTAAATACTCGCACAAAATCAAACCCAATAAAATATAGTACCTACCTATTTCATAAACTGTATGTAATCTTAAGTTATTAATATCACAATATTTCATACTTATTGAGAAATAATGTATTTATAATCTAAATGACTGTCACGCGATAACATAAAATGAAAGCGAGCGTAGACGGACATAAGGTTAGTGTGTAGTATGTAAAATACAATGTAGAAGCATTGAAAAAACATATTCCTTACATATTGTAACAAAGCAATTAGTTTACATCTTGCACT
>CAJQZN010036068.1:0-11124 GCA_907164685.1 Colias eurytheme | reverse complement strand
ATATTCCTTACATATTGTAACAAAGCAATTAGTTTACATCTTGCACTCAACGCAAACAATAATCACAATACGACCCTACGACCATCGTACGACTAATAAAGTCGTCAGTCGTAAAAGTCCTTCTAACAGAGAAATGCTAATTGATCACTTTGCGAGCGCTCCCGGAGGACAAAGTTAACATGCAAATGTCCTTTTTGCATTCCTCGAACCTTAGACGGAGTACAAATCTATGTACTAATTGCTAGATGGGATTTTCTTATGAACATACGTTTTATAAGTGATGGACCCAAAACACGGATTGAATTTATGAACTCTTTGTGACTAAATTTTAAACTTTAAAGTTATGAGAGTCGAAAGTTTGAAGTGATGTTTCTCATATATTTTATATTGTATGTTAAAATGTTGGGTAAAGGACAGCGTTATGCAAGTCGGTGTGAAAATATGAATTATTTACCATAATAATCTTAATGCATTTGAAATTGACTATGGTTATGTATAAAATTAACAATTTGGTATATTTTTCGCAGTTGACTTAACAATGATGCAATAGAATCTCATAAATGTCATGAATAGGCACACTTGCAGTACGTTAAATATAAACTATGTATAACCAATAGCATCGAATCATTACGCGCTTTTAGCGCTACTTTTTATCTCGCTGACAAGAGGATTTATACATGTAAAAGGATACGTCTGTTTGCATGAAGCTCTCAAGCGGCTTCGTGCGGTAAATAAATGTGTGGGTACAGTGACGAGCAGCACGACAATGTTTGTGTGTCTTGTTATATATAAGTATGTTGTATGTCTTACAAGTGTTTTATTTGGTATTAATGTATGGTGCATGGATAGAAGATGCTATAAAATTGTATTATGAAAATTTTTAATATGGTGTCAATGAAAATTTTAATAAGGTGAAGTCAATTTTAGATTAAGTTTTATAAACTCGATAAATAATTTTCATTGCGAAAGATTCGGTAGCGGTAATATTAAAAATTTGAGATGTAGAGATTGATTAAATTATCTGAAAGAGTGTCGAAAGACAAAAATGTAAGCAATTGATCTTATATAATTATGTATACTATTATAATAGATAAAAATTTCAATTAATGCTTATTAAAATTATTTGCTGGTAGTATCAAAATGATGTAGTCCATCTTCTCATTAGAATGTTTCCATCATAAAAGTAGAACAAGCAGGCTTTCGCATTCATAAAGATAAACAGATTGTATCTCGACTTCCGCTTCGCTCATGACCATAAACCTCGACGGTAGCCTAGCAAGCTCGTAAAATCGCATTTACAAGGTAAATATAGATTTGCGGCCATCTTTTTTATTCCATTCTCACGTGAGTTATAGTCGTTTAAATGTAACTTCGGAGTGTTTCGTCTTTCACACTGTTTTTTCTAAATTCTCCAGTTTCAATTACTGTTGCTTGAATGTGACTGCATGACTTTAAGTGTGTATGAGATTTATTGGCGATACTCGGTAGATAATTGAATAAGTACAGTGAGCTGTTGGTGCGTTTTATGGAGTGTGAAAGGTTGATCCTATTATCGAGGAACGACAATGATAGTCGTGTAGATCGGCGGGCCTTAGAACTGTGTGCTAATGGATAGGGGAATGTAGATCTGATCTGATGTAAAGAGGTTCTTGCCTAGGTGTAGTTTAAATTTTTAAAAGTTAAGTTAAGGGTTTTTCGGTTAGACTTGTTAAACGTGGTGTTTTTTATCACTGAGAATGACTGGTAAATCCGATCACATAAATCACAGTTCATCAAAACCCATATATTGCAAAATATATACGTGTTGAAATAAAATAATACTTTAATACCAGCAGAATTCGATACGAATAAAATAAATAATGTTAATATTGTTAACATAAATCCGAGTGCGATCGTAAACATCCGAACAATGGGAATATATGAAACTTTTTATTAAATCAAACTATTTATTGTTACATTTTATCGGGTTTCTGTAAATTCTCATACTGGGCATTTTATTTACGCAGTTCAAGGTGTTTTGAAGTGTTGACGAACATATAAATGGTGGATAATCTCAATAATTTATTTTGCTTCTGAAGTAGAAGACTTCTGATTTTATTTTGTAAACAAGATGCTACAAGATGTTTTAATAAGTAACAGAAAATTTAATCTTAAAAACTATAAAGATAAATCAGATTTCCCCGGATGCAAGGGTAAAAATAATGTCATTGGTATAAATTAACATTAATAAGTAACTTTTTATTTATACAAAATATTCCGTATGAAAAGTCTGTGAAAATGTGACATTTCAAAAAGGCGGCACGTAGTTCCAGTTTTTGCCACCGGGTCAGTTAAGTTTGTGCCACTGTATGGAGGTATCTACAATCTACATATTATTGACAATAGATCAAATACAAATTACAATAGTGACATTTTATATTCCTTACACGATTATTTCACATTATACCTCGATTATTTGCTATAAAAATACAATTAATGAGTGCAACACATCGCACTAAATCTATCTACTCATTATCCACCATAACAGTGGCGACAAATGGTACACACTTTACACACTTAACACTATGAAAGTGCACTTTAAATGCATCAAGATAAAGTCTACAATACTGTGAGCGTTGACAATGTATTTTAAATACCACGTAGCAATTACTTCGCATGTAACACTGACATTGTTAAAAATGAATCAGAATAAAGTGTAACTTTGTGATGATGTTTATGACAGACGAGACCCATTGTTGTGGCACCTACGTGTGTCCTTCTAGGGATATTTAGCCGCGGGCAGGTCGCTAGTTATTCATAATTAAAAGCACGATTTATGCAGTTAATGTAAAATTTGCAGCTTCGATACATCGGACATATATATATATATATATATATATATATACCTATAACAAAGTACGTACGCATATCAAATATCAAATAAACTTTAATTTTCACTTCATTCTGCCTTTACGCAAAATATTCTTAATAACTTTAACGCCATTAACCCAAAGCGGAGACGTGTAAATTTCAAGGATCTTGATAAAAGCTGTGAAGTGGAATGAAAAAGTTGAGCTAAGGTGTTCTTGTCACATTATCTCAGATATGAGATCGATCACTCAAGCTCGCTCAGAAATTAACATTCAAACAATACCGTGGCGTGTTTGTTTGTTTTATAATGAGGATTCAGATTGTGTTTCACGTTGACAAGTTTTTGATGAAAGCGGGAAATTGAGGATTAATTGTGTGGTATTTAACACTCGTGTGGGAGGTTTTCGTTGCGATTTGTTTGTTGTTTATTTATGGAGGTGTAAAATTTAAACGTGAATGTTACTGAGGATGAATTGGTTGTTACAAAATGATTTAGACGAAATTGGATATAGTGATAGCCCGGGCTATAAACTTACTAGCGAGGTCGACCGCCAGCTGAAGCTTAGTGTTTAACGACATAGTACCTACTTAAAGGCAATTAATTTTTAATTTATATCATCCTTGATATTCTCTCGATACAACACAAAGTAATTTTACTATAATTAACTGGACGATAACTAGCTTCCACAATTAATTCCATTTTTCAGACAACTTACAATTTTATCACACCGCAGTCACGGTTATAACGTCAAAGATAGCTCCTCTCCAGCCATGTATTTACCGGCAATTAAACCGTAATCTCGTACAAATTCATTTGAGATACACTCGATATCTCGACTATTAAAAACTGAAGTTACATATGAACCTATTTCGCGCACCGTTTTACGCGGCCGGGACAAATTAGTAAATGATGGGTAGCGATACTGTATCTTTAAAGCACTTATTACCATTCATCAAAGACACGTTCTACGACTTAAACCACCCTTTTGAGCACGGTGAAAAATTGCAAACGCAAAAACGGATACTTACATGCGTATTACTTTTTATTCGCTCAATTGATTTAACCTTTGCGAACGCAGACGGATACATTTGTTATAGTGTAATTGAGTAATTGCTGCGCGTTGTAATGCAACATTTTTCTTAAAATACTTTCGATATTATTTTATATAAATAAACAATTGTTCTGACATCTTATTAATCACTGCTTTCATTTAATTCCCGTGTCTTAGCACTTAAAATATTTCATACAATATTTATCTGCGTGTAAAGCATAAAACGTGTGCTTATAATCATAAAACGCAAAAACAATTTCCTCCTAGACGTAATTTCATCTTTAATTAATTTATATTTGTCTTGTTTGGAATTATCTTAATTATATAATTCACATATTACTTTAGCGGAAGCTCAGCAAAATAAACAATCTAGCTGCTACGTCGCTGGTCTAGTGTGTAATTTAGTACCTAACCATCCCCTTCCCTGGGACTTAAATTGAAACCGACCGCTTTGTGGTCCATAACTCCGTTACAGCGACTACCTGTCATCACTATTATTACCTTTGGATCTTTGCTAGGGTTTCCACTAGGTTCCTATTAAACCGGCTACGAAGGATATCTCATAATAACCCTTAATTGCCCACAACGTAGAGTTGAATATCGCATGAGAGATTAAAGAATAACTTAAAGATATTGTCAAAAGGGGTGTGTTTAGTCGAACTGATGGAATGTTATAGATAAGTATAGATCACTTGCCGATACAATTGCACAAGGTGCAAATTAGTAGTGTAATTATGTTCCGATTTTTATCGTAGTCAGCGTTTCATTGGCAATTAATGGGAAATATGCAAAATGTTGGAATTTTTTAATCGTTAATTTCCAGAAGCTTACAATTAGGTACAACATGTTAAACATGAATTTATACGTACTTATAAATCAACACGAACTCAGTTTCTTACACATTATTAATTATTATTTTTTTGTTTTTTTATTCATTTTATCATTACAATTCAATATCTAAACACAACGAAAAAATACTTATTATTCATTACATTCCAACCTTTTCCGGTCTTCCAGCGTAAAATAGGCCCAATCAGGTCACCATAGGTTTCCATAATTTCATTACGATATACACGGAGAGCGGTTAATCCTCTCAGATGTAAATTTGATTAGCCTTAATCGAATAACAGTACTATTTTAACGCGCTCTCTGATTTGATAAGTAAAATGGATGGTTATAATTGTAATAATCTATTCAGTAATTGAAAATAAGGTAATAATTATAAAATTGTGTGGATTAATGTTTGTTGTTATTACTTTAATTCGGTTCATGCAATATTATTACTTACATCCTATTAATATTATAAATGTGAAAGTTTGTATGGATGTTTGTGAAAACTACTGAACCGATTACAATGAATTTTAGCACACATATAGAGGGTAACTTGGATTAACACATAGGATAGGTTTTTTCCCGGAAATCCCACGGGAACGGGAACTATGCGGGTTTTCCTTTGTAAACGCGGGCGAAGCCGCGGGCGGAAATCTAGTGTTATATAAATCACGACAAGTGTTAATAGACATTTATTGAGGTATGATGGATGAGTCGTAGGATGAGTGTAAATTCATAAGGAAAAGCTTGAAAGTAAATTCTTAGAAATTATTAATAAGGATAGGCTGTAAAAAAGGATCGTATCTTGATTATTACTCATAGCCTTCTTAGCGGCAATAGCATTCTATTGTTTATTCATTATTAAAAATCATTAATAGTCAGATGTTATAGGCTAATGTATCCACAAATTTTGGTTCAAATAAACTTTTATTTATTACTAGCGGTCCGCCCCGGCTTCGCCCGTGGTACATATTTACGTTTTCTCTACATAAGAACCATCCTCGTACTACAAGGTCTAATAAAAAAATAATTATCGAAATCGGTTCAGCCGTTCTCAAGTTATGCGCTTACCAACACATTTTGGGATTCATTTTTATATTATAGATTTATTTATCATGCGAGAAACATAGTATATAAATCAAATAAGAATATCATATATCGTAATTATACAAAAAATAAACTGACCCATCAACACTATAACCATAGAAATTAAATATTCAATTGAAATATAAAATATCCACAGATAATCATATTAACGCGTCACTCCCGCTTAAATCTTGAATGCATTAATGCGTTTTTAATCCAATCACAGTTCTAATGAGACGATAGAGACGCCATCTGCTTTGCATTAATTTACTTTTATTCAACATTAATTTACTTTGATTCAACTTTAAGTTGATGGTTTGGTAGGTATCAAATGGATATGGGGGGTCAACCGCAGTGCGTGGTCTTTTATATCTATTGTACTATAAATTAATTGGTGCTCATTATTTAGGTGTAGAAAGCGGGTTGGAAATACCCGTTACACCATTTGATGTAGGTTAGCCAGCTTGCGTGAAGATTTGGTTTCCGTGTTCATCTTTTAGTCATAACTTTTAGCAGTGATACGTTATAGATTATGTAAAAAAATAATGATTAAGGTATAAAAAAGGATATCTATGAGAAATTTATGAAATATTATGTTTCTGTAATCGCTGTTACCTACTGAAAACGGGTGTTTTTTTACTATCATTTAGTAAGACTACTCTCATCATGCATGATTATAATTATCATAATTTACTACACAACCGTTCATCTAAGCACAAAACAATTATCAAACAACAACCTCTCTAGTCCCACTTGTATCCACATTTATGGCGATCCAAATAAGCGCATGAAAGCCATGCTATGCGTGCTTTTGTCTCGCATTATGCAGATGTAATTGTTACCCTATAATGCTTGCCATTCATTTGCCTATCCACTTTGTGCGGTCATTACGATTTTGAGCGAAGATAGTCTGTAATGGTGAACTGGGAAGGGGAACGGTAAAATGAACCCTGTTTTTATGCATTTAGATTGCTATTTGAGTGGCTGGTTGCATGTCATTAGTGGCTGAGGTGATGAGACGAGATCGCTTTGACAATTGTTTACGTTTGCTTCTTGAGGGTTGATTTTGTAATGATATTTTAATTAATGTGATAGTACTGTTTTATACGTTTCCTATTATTTTGTATTAGATAAAGAGTTTATGCGTTTTGTTGAGCTTTTAAGGTTTCATGTAGGTAATGAAGTACGGTAGCTTTTATATTGTCCCTTTTGACGATGAGTTGAAACTACATTCTAAAGCTAATAAATGTCTACTAAAATATTCGCATTTTATTTTGGAATATTCCAGAAAGAAAATATCAAATTCAAAACAAGCGATTACCATACAAGACAAATCATATTCACATTTCACATTATTCCATACACAAAAATACATTTGAATCCACGGCCATGAGAACGTAGCATGTACTTCAAAACCCCTTACAATTCCGCAGCTAACTGACTGACAGAGCTCTACTTCAAGCCATATTTATATGTAAATGCCCCCATCCTGCAGTTTGCATCTTTTCAGTTGCATCTTATTTATGCTTGTTGAATAAGACGTATCTGTCTGAGTTGGTTTCGGCCACTAATGATGCCGCTGGGCCCTTTTTTGTCGTGTCTAAACGAAGCCAACGTGATCTGGTAACTCAAGTTGATAGTTAAAGGGTGCAGGGTTAGTGATTGACGTCTCTTAAATTGGCACTACTGTTCTGTCTTTATACCTAGGCTGGATAACAAATCAGCTACGAGCGCGTTGATTTAAAACTATTGTGTATATCTGGTTGTAACTGCATGCTGAGGTCTCGTCTTGCTCATTGTTAAATGTTCTTGTATTTTAAACCATCGTATGAGAGCAAATCCTTCTGAAAGTGACCTTATTATTTCATTATTTTTCGACATAACCTATTTAGTTATTCGTTGTTATTATAATACTGTTATATTTAATTGTGATTGCTGGTAAAGGTTTCGGCTATTACGTTTAAATAGTTAAGGTGTTTTTATTAAATTAAATAATATGTAGAAATACTACCTATATGAAATTCCTTCATGAGATTTCACATTGTTCCATCTATTCTTATATACTGAAACTAATTACTTGATCAATCCTTTCCATTAATACTAAATGCCGTTAACGCAATTTATAGCTTGGGATGCGATGACAGCGCTAATGTTCAACAAATAGCTGTTGCACAAGCGAAGCAATTATTAGTGAATTCTAGAAATTAATTGGTGCAAATAATATTCAATATAATTGGTCGGTTCTAAATCAAAGGTTTCGAATTTCAATTAAACATCCCAATGGGTATAGTGCATTAATCATTAACACTAATAGAATGACCTAGAGCCTGATACTAGTTACCACCTACAGTTCTTGCGTAGATGTATTTTACTGGAAATATACTTACAAACATATTATTTTGTTTTTTTTGTTAGTGTAAGATAAGGAGATATTTTTGTATGCAAATGTATGTATTGGAACGGTTAATAGTGCTTTTAAAAGGGGTTAGTTGATTATATTAATATTAAGAGGTTTTATGTGTGAATGAATAAATAAATGAATCATACATATCCATATCTTCAGTGTATTTAATGTAAATTTTGTACATAAATTAATTAAACTCTACACATAAATCTCAGTCTACCCTCGAAAATTTTAAGCAAAACGTAAGTTAATAAAACATTACTTAATTTAAATAAAATTAAAGTCACGTACTTCCAGTCACTTTATATCATTCATAGTCGGTTTATATTAATTTAATAAGCACGTCAAGTTGCCACAGATAAGTTCAAATTTATGTAAGGCTGGCATTCAGAAAACATGTCCGATGCACTTAAAGTTAACTTATGGAGACAAGTGTGAAGTTCGGACTTTCATTTCCTATCAACATTTAGTTTTCGATCCATTGATAAGGATTGGTTCGTATAAAAGTGAAATCCTGTGTTACTTCGATATAATTTATAAATCAATTTCTTTCAGTAGATGATTGGTTTCTGAATCCAAAACTCTAGTTTAAACTCTAGTACATTTTTATTATTTATATATTCAAGCTACTTTATTACAAGTATCCCTTTAGATTCTTAATGGTTGTAGTAGATAAACTTGAGAACAAAATAGATTTCATTCCACCTTAAAATGCCAAGATGAAAGTGGTCAAATAGGAAGTCTAAATATTATGTATTAATGATGGAATGAAATTGAACGATTTTGTGAGTAAAATATTCGGAACTAACTGTTAAAAGTATACAATACTTCTTAAAGTATTCAATATATATTTTATAGTTACTATAAACTTATCAAATAATCAAAACAATACCTGTATTTTATCACAAAATTACAATAAGTTTCATACCTCTATACCATTTTATTCAATAATTGATATCCACTGACCCATTGAATATTGTATTAATTCTATCTCATATTGAGAACCGTTAGTACGCCTAGGGATGTAGGTTCCTAGGTTATATTGTTTATCTCGAGAAAGTAATCGTGTATGTAGTGATATCTAGGATGAGATTATTTAAACCAGCATTCTTCGGTGATAAACTGTTTCTGAACTGTGATGGTATTGTTTTGAAGTCTAGAAAACAAATAGATTAACCTATACATGATTTATCAATACTTGAGATCTCTTATAGTGAAAATATAAATAATTGGGCAGTAGAAAAATATTATGTAATTTTTCATCACTAAAATCTAACCATGGGATACTACAGACAATTACATATCATTTTGCTTTCGGTTTTTCATGTGAATTTCGTATTAATAAATGAATATACTACAAAAACATGCAAATTAACTACATAAATGAAACGCGAAATTGCTGCACTCAAATATAGATAGCGATGAACGGCATTTGTGAGAAAAGTAATTATTCATAAACTGGCAGGACTTTATGTTACACATAAAACGAATAATAAAATTAATAAAGACTTAGATTTTCTAACTGTTATAGTTATGTTACTTCTAACTGTTATGTTACTTCTAACTAATAATCACTGTGGAAATACAATTATCAGCTGCTAGTTTAAATTTAACGATGAATTCAATACGTAATTAGATGCGAAATGATAAAATACACGGATATATAAACACAATTCCGTGTTCGGTCTAAATACAAGATCTTTGATTTATTTACTGAATTCATGATATCAATTTTGCATGAAACATTCGCTCCTTGAAAATAATCTTGGTAAATTCAAATTTAAGCTTTTCTGTTAAGTACTCGACTCGTGCTAAACCACTGTTTTGCTATTTCACATTTATTTTACGAACAAAATATGGCATTTGCTATTAAATCTCGAAAACGAATATTATGTTTTACATCTTTCCAGGACATCGTAGATCCCAAACAGATGTACCAATCTTTTTATCCAAAGCTTTGTTTGTCAATCTTTTGGCTTATATTATGTTTGCTAAATATTATAAGCTCGTGAAGGTTCTGAAGACATGATGATCGTTAGGATCTCCCAAATTTCAAATTAATATAGCTAAAAATGCAAGGAATACTTCAAAGATACTACATCTCTTCCAATAAATGAAACTCCGTAACAGTACCTAGTACTTTCTCTAAATCCATGACTCAGTAGTATTCCATCTTACAGCAATAAATTAGATATATTTTCACTTTATTGTCCATCAATTGCAATATCAAAACGGAATCCTCATTAATTCTCTAACATGATTTCCCCAGTTAGCCGATTTCACATCGTATCCTACGCAAAGTTAAGTTATTGCAAGTGTTAACTGTCGACTACACGACTAGGTATCTAACTGCACATAAATTAACTGTACCGTATGTACCAGCTTCTATTTCTGTTGATGATTTCTATTTAGTATAATTGTTGGGACCTAATTAGGAATTAAGTATCGAGCCTAAGTCGCTTTTCGTGTTATATTGGAATTTGGATTGATATGTCTGAATAGATACAATTTGCGCTATTTTGACCTAGATTCATTTGCTTTCCATAAAGGACAATATAGTTGTTATTCTTGTTATCTTTATACAGTTTATTATAAAGAATTTAATACAGATAAGAAGCCAACCACGAGTTCATCTGCGTATAATGACTTTATTCTTAAATAATAGTAGAGAAAGTTGTACAAATTTGTTATGCTTGTTGAAATGTTCAATATATACCTGTATTGTATTTTATTTCATCCTAAAACACCGTCCTATTTAAAAAACAACTTTAACTATTTTAGCTCTACTCACACTCTCACTCTTCGTTCTTCCAACCTTTTATTATTATGTACTCCTGTCCATCGGTCAAACTTTTTCGTTTACTGTTCGTGCCATTCAGCTCTGGAACGCCTTGCCGGAAA
>CAJQZN010036067.1:0-13749 GCA_907164685.1 Colias eurytheme | reverse complement strand
GAATGGAAACCATGGAGTGGTCGACGTAAGCCAGGCAAACCGAAAGCACGGTGGTCCGACGATATTTCTAAAAAAGCGGGTAAATCTTGGATGCGTCTGGCCAAAGACCGAAAAGAATGGAAAAAACATGAGGAGGCCTATACCCGACCATGGGTGAATTAAGGCTTGAAAGAAAGAAAGAAATAGATTTGCGAAGAGGAATTATCATGCAAATAGCACTTTAAATATAGTAATATCGGATTTATTCTTCCCAAGTGATGGAAACAATCAGACTGGTCAAAAATTTTCGCTTAAGGCAATAAATGTATCTGAGATTTATTTAATTAACGCTTAAATAAATACCGACACCATTTCAATATAGGCTATGATCTGATGTGGATGATCAAACCTATTTTGAAATGAATAGATAAAAAGATATTTCCAGATATGTTCACTAAACTATTGTTAAACAAAAGAAGCAATGATTCTATTCAATTCTCTTTATTCATTATCAACGTGATTTACAAAAATAAATAATAATTAAACGTCTTCGCCCTTTTTATTATTATCTTTCGGTCGTTTATTGCGCAGATGACTAAATAAACATCGTAGAAGCAGACGATGCAAATGTTTACAGTATCTAAATAGGGCTTTGCCCTTACAAAGAATGTTGGCCAGTCAATGAATGTGGATAGATAACGTTATCGCCGCTGGTCTGGCGAAGCGTCTGAGTTTAGAATTGCATTTCCCTATAAATAGGAAGTTCATTCTAAATTCATAGCAACGTAAAATGTAATTTTCGACCTTGTTTGTATGGACATCTTTGAAGCATTACGAATAAAAGTTGCAGAACAATTTTCAACGATTTTAATATCTATTTCTTTTTTCTTACGACTGTAACAATTACAACTAACTCAACTAAGTGCTTATTAATTAAAATTAATTATATCTAATAATTATCGGTTACCAGATTTATTTAAATGAAACATTTGTATGGCCAATTAACCTTTAAATTTTATTCTACTCGTAATCGTTTTATTCTACAATTAAACGAATCAAGTACGTCTATTACGCGGGATGTTTAGACCATCAGCCATAAAAGTGTACACTGATGTATTGCAGATCTTGTACCGAGACGAAGCCGTTAAACTAATCGCTTGATTAAAAGACTCAATTATCAGTATCCTTGGAGAATGTCGAACATACAAGAGAATCGGTTGTGGTGCAAATGGCGTGAATATAGGATAAAACCTATCAACTTTTATATTTAAAACTATATGGGTCTGCAATCTTGTGGTCTTTTGGAAACATAAAGATAACTTATTTGCCTAACTACTTTACAAACATTTTAGAGAAGCTTTTACTAGATGAATGATAAATAAATAGTTGGATTATTCGAACAGACGATAAAAAATAAGGATAAACAGCCAATACCTCCGCTTTACTTTAAGGGACCAACCCCACTTGGCATTGACGGCTACAACTTGGCAAACCATCAGGCTGACGTAAACACTCGTATGATCGATATTCGGTTTGCTTCTCTAATATCGCCTTGAACTCGAAGACTTATGCGTGCAATGCGATTGTCGGCACACGCACGCACCGATTATAACACATGTTTTACTGCGATTTACATAATACAATATAAATAACTGGAAAACGCAATCCGGTAATGAAATGTTGATTGATCTGGCTGGTAAGGGCAGAAGTCTTGTGCAGCGTAAGGCTACCCATTCACATGCAGACTGCAGTCACGACACGAGGTCGTAATTAGCAAGCGATGCATGCGTTTATGAAATCTTAAGGACACTGACAAATTTTGTCTTGCTTAATGCATTTATTATTTTAAGATTTTTTATATCCCTTTTTTTAGGAAATGATGAAAGAAATGACATTATGTTACTTTTTCAATGATAACTTAGATACACGTGGTATATCACTAATAAGCGAATACACACGGACAATATAATTAGATTGGTTATCAAAGATACGCTCGCTACACGTGATTGCTTATCACGTAGCATTAATTAGTTTATTCTTTCTGTATCTTAGTCACTTTATGTCTAATTTATTATTGTTAAAAGTTTAATACAATTGTCCACATTTAATAATTTTATTATCTCATCCTATACACAAAAAATCATGAAATTCCAATAGTATTTTATTATGACACTCGCTCGCGCCACGGTGTCGCATATTCGGGTTTCACGGTCGGCATGTAAGCAGCTTGAGAATGCGCAAGGAAACAATCAACTTGTACATATTACTAGGTCATGAATTATCTAAAATATAAGACCAAGAGCAACTTCTGAAGATCATACACGTTTTGTTCAACGAAAGTGCCTTCAAAAACTTAGCACCATCCATCAAGGTGGTTCAAATATGGCCGCTAATGAAGACGTCAATCGCGAGTATATGAAACACAATGATCTTCGACCGTGACCGAGTAAAGACGCGTGACAATGTATACTTGACAATAATTTTATCATTTACCGAGATGTTACCTTGCTTAACTTTTCGTAATACCTCCCTATTTGTTGCCAAATAAGGACCAAGAGACAAGCAATATATTTTTTTTATACTTCACATTCATAAATTGGAAAAGGATACTATAGTCCATTGAATGAGTCCCTCCAAGGGGGGTCTAGAGTGCGTGAGTTAGTAACGTAAGATGTTTCTTCGGAAACATGTCAAGAGTCCCTAGGTAATAAACATACTAAAACCCCGGGACACTAGGAGGAGCCCCGGAGTGGGGGGAGGGGGGAAAAAATCCATTTTTTTCATTTTTCGCTTAAATCTCAAAAACGGTACATGTTAGAGAAAAACTTTCAAGGAAAAGTTGAAAGGCCATAAAATTATCTACAAGTTGTACCTAGATCATTTTTTTCTATTCGCAGCCGTTTTCGAGCTACATCCCATGAAATGTGAAAAATTCGAAAGCTATTCTAATAAATTCAATACCTCCTAAACGCCTCGATGGTGGAATCTGTTTTTTTTTATCAATGATAGACCTAATTATGAGCAATCTATCTGAACCGGTATCAAGTTGCACTTTTGAGTTTTTTGGAAGAAAAAAATAAAAAGATCAAGTTCAGTAACTCAAACTACCCTGATATTATAATATTTTGACAATCGATTCCTTCTAAAGGCTTCCATGGAGGAATGTGTTTATTTTACCAATCATAGACCTAATTAAGAGCAATCTATCAGTACCGGTCACAAGTTGCACATTTGAGTTTTTTGGACGAAAAAAAATAAAAAGTTCAAGTATCGTAACTACCCTAATAAAATTCAATTCCCCGTAAAGGCCTCCGTGGTGGAATCTGGTATTTTTATCAATGATAGACCTAATTATGAGCAATCCATCTGTACCGGTCAACAGTTGCACTTTTGAGTTTTTTGGAAGAAAAAAATAAAAAGATCAAGTTCAGTAACTCAAATTACCCTAACATAATATTTTGACAATCGATTCCTCCTAAAGGCTTCCATGGAGGAATGTGTTTATTTTACCAATTACAGACCTAATTAAGAGCAATCTATCAATACCGGTCACAAGTTGCACATTTGAGTTTTTTGGAAGAAAAAAAATAAAAAGATCAAGTTCAGTAACTCAAACTACCCTAATATAATATTTTGACAATCGATTCCTCCTAAAGGCTTCTACGGAGGAATGTGTTTATTTTACCAATTATAGACCTAATTAAGAGCAATCTATCAGTACCGGTCACAAGTTGCACATTTGAGTTTTTTGGAAGAAAAAAAATAAAAAGTTCAAGTATCGTAACTACCCTAATAAAATTCAATTCCCCGTAAAGGCCTCCGTGGTGGAATCTGGTATTTTTATCAATGATAGACCTAATTATGAGCAATCTATCTGTACCGGTCACAAGTTGCACTTCTGAGTTTTATGGAAGAAAAAAATAAAAAGATCAAGTTCAGTAACTCAAACTACCCTAATATAATATTTTGACAATCGATTCCTCCTAAAGGCTTCCATGGAGGAATGTGTTTATTTTACCAATTATAGACCTAATTAAGAGCAATCTATCAGTACCGGTCACAAGTTGCACATTTGAGTATTTTTGGAAGAAAGAAATATTTTTTGATCGTATGGGGAAATTGTTTGAGCCAAAATTATTTTTTACTGCGTGTAACTCAGAAACGGTAGGATATAGGAAAAAATGATTTAGGTACAACTTGTAGATAATTTTATGGCCTTTCAACTTTTCCTTGAAAGTTTTTCTCTAACATATACAGTTTTTGAGATTTAAGCGAAAAATGAAAAAAATGGACCTTTTCCCCCCTCCTCCCACTCCGGGGCTCTTCCTAGTGTCCCGGGGTTTTAGTATGTTTATTACATAGGGACTCTTGACATGTTTCCGAAGAAACATCTTAGGCGATCCTCACACTGCCCCGCATCATGCTGCATGTTGCGTGACTGCGTGTTTAACGTTACTTGTAAGTATCTCCGTTTGTATAGAAAACACGCACAGTCCAACACACTGAAAATGCAACCACGCGCGTTCATGCGGGTCACGCGCATACACGCGGAGAAACATGCATCCCCGCGCGTAGGTGCGGGGCGAGACGCAAGGTATGGCACACCGAATCCCGCAGTTTGTCCCGCAGTGCCGCGCGTGATTTTGAATGGGCGTGATGTATGTGTTAGAAAATGGATCTCGATATCGATCGATTTATTAACAAATGACCCATTTAAAGATCTTGTTTGTAAATAAGGATGTACCCAGTATCTTCTATAGGCACGATTTCTTTTAATTTGACCGTACAAAAACCAAACAGTTAGTATAATGGCAGCGTCCTGAATGTCCACACTATTAACCATTTTTATCAAAAGTCAAAACTATCGTGATGCTCAGTCACACCACAGAGAACGGCGAATAATTAACACTAGAGCGCACGCGCGGGGGACATAGGTCACCCAGTGCTATATATTGCTAAATATTTTTTTAAACAATCGTGCTTGAGTGTTGTTGTCTCAGGTATTCCTCGACTACCAATCACCGGACATTTTAGCAGCGTGTCAGCTTCCTTGGTGCAACGAAGTGTACTCTGCGAAAATATAAAAGTACATGGGTGACGCATGTCCCCCGCGCGAGCGTTCTAGGAAGTTTTTGAAATCATACAATTACGAGTGAAAATCAAGTATACCGCTTTTATTTTTTACTGCTCTTATGATCAATTTATACTTTTAATAAATTATTAATATATGGGTTACTAAAATCGAAATAAAATACTCATATTCGAGTGCTAGGACATACTTATTTTTTATCCATACTAATATTATAAATGCGAAAGTAACTCTGTCTGTCTGTCTGTTACTCAATCACGCCTAAACTACTGAACCAATTTTTATGAAATTTGGTATGGAGATATTTTGATACCCGAGGAAGGACATAGGCTACTTTTTATCCCGGGAAAATGACGCAATCCCGGAAATCCCAAGGGAGCGGGTTTTCTTTGACTGCGCGAGCGAAGCCGCGGGCGGAAACCTAGTTGAAAATAAAATTTTATTGGATAAGAACAACTTATTCTTAAACTTTATAATTAGATGATTATTTTTACCAAATTTGGAGTTTCCAAAGTAAAAAAAACTGATTGATCACAATAAGTAATAAATTAGTTACTTTTCACAGAGGTTTATGTTTAGCTCATAATTTAAGTAAAATGAGAAAATATAGATATTTTTTTTGTTTTATCACTTAAAAATAAAGTTGATTCATAAATAAGTACTTCGTTTACTTTTTTAACTACGATTTTTATGAAAAAAAACGTGCGTCGTATTGGGTGACATATGTGACCCACGCGTGCACTCAAGGAAAATTTTAGGCGCGAGCGCTCTAGTGTTAATGATTAATGAGAGCCGCCGTGCGTGAATCTACAAATGCACCTACGTGCGTGAGTGCGCAAAAAACCCGCACGATGATGCAGATCTGCACTCCCGCAGGAACGCGCGTAGGTGCTTCGACATGCAACATGCAGCGTGATGCGGGGCAGTGTGAGGATCGCCTTACGTTACTAACTCACGCACTCTAGAACTTTTTATTCAATGGACTACTAGGACATATTCAAAAAGGAATTTTAACTTGTTAAATAACATAGAAAATGTTTAACTTGAAATACGCGAACAAAACTATTGCCTGGAGAGTTTTAATTATAACGTAAAGTAAAACAATATGCAAGTTTCAGCATCCAATCAATCGCTAATTTTCCACAAATCATTATTGATGAATTGGCTTTAGCTTTGGTCTATTTCCTTGTTCATATTTACGTGATGTTCTTTGATTTAAGTATTTCAAAGTTTCATTCTTGTGTACGACAATTCCCTAATCCTTTGTAAAGAATCCTACACTCCCCATAAACGGGACAAGTGGAGTCAAAACCACAATACCTGCAACTTCTTATCAACAAACATAGACTCAACCATAAAACCATCTTATATTTCACACAATTGGCAAATCAGCTTATCACTTAGCGAATAGCCTTGCTTTGTGTCGCTGTAACGTGCCGCTCATATTGTGAGATCAAAAAGTGGTCTTGAGTTCGTGTCTCTGTGCGGCCAAAGTGCAGGGAACTATTATAGAGCGGTATATTGCATTAATTTATTTTGGGGGAAAGTAGGTGATCAGCGTTCTGTGGCCAAAAAAGTATTCAGTCTATCAGACGATAAACTTTGATTTATGATTAGAGACATGAGACATTATGACCACTTTACTAAGGTTTGGCCAATCGAGACTTTTTCACATTTACCAAACATGAAATAATTTATATAAACAAAAAAATTAAAAACTAATTCATTTTCACATACCTATAGCCTTGACATTTCCATGATTAATTAGTTATATACCAATTAATTTATTTAACCTGAAATTACCTACGCTACTAAACCTAGTAATGCTATAACAAGACTGCAAACACTAGCTTTCGTGTTTCACATCGATAAAATGCCGGCAGGGACTCAGAACTCATACAATAATTACGTAGAAAATGCAAAAACAATTCTAGCTTCGATCCATGTTATAGAGCTACTACCACCAGACCATGTGTTAGCTCGTTTCTATAAATACCTACAAAATTTAGTAATTTTGTCAAAATTCGAAGTATTTTTTCATAAAAAGTACAATGATTTACTTTTTTACATCTTGCCGTGAAGAGAAACAACTAGGTACAGTTTGTACAAAAATAACATTTAAACATGCTCATAAAATGCCACATTAATACATTAGCAGGATAATATTTAACGTAAATTCCCGAATTGTTATCAATAAGTTAAACATGACGTCGACCAAAATCAGAATTTTACATAAAGTGAATTTTTATAGATGCCGAAGTCTTATTTTCTTCGTGCGGATTATTCTTATTACCAAAGACAATTAGGATAATATTTAGGCTAATCCCTAATTTCTTATCACTACATTATGTGTCACTTAATTTTTAGGTACATATATAATTTATAATCAAACTTTTCGTTTCAATTATTTGTTGCTAAGTCTATTCTTTGTAGCTACGTAGGTTTAAGGTCTAATTACTAAATTAATAAATTTATTTTACCTTAATACTATGAAATTATTTAATTAGTAAGATACACCGTAACTACATACATTTAAATAAACAAATATTATCCGGCGGATAGAAATTCTTATCTCAAAATCGCGGACGGAACTAAATATGTATAATAAAATACAATTTGTATTGTTTTACATATTGTGATTCATGAAATCAACGTTCACATAGCTTCCGATTCAAAAAAATATTAAATGGCATGCTTATTAGTTCGAGAAAATTAGTAAAGTATGATCATCTGGACATATCGAGGACTGTAGCGATTTTCAAAACTACACGAATTATTTCCCCTAATGGCCCATTTTCGGCTTAATTTTCTCGGACTTATACTGTTACTCTGTAACGTTGTCTAGACTTTTTACCGTTATATTGAAGTACATACATAATTTAAAATATTTAAATAAAAACAAGCACACCTTTAAAATTGCACTGTTTACTAGATATTTCCTATTCGTATTTGTTGTGATTATCAGCTTCTCAGAAAAATAATCTGATGGTACAATATTGCACAATGTTTTTATTAGAATACTAGCGGTCCGCCCCGGCTTCGCCCGTGGTACATGTTTACGTTTTCTCTACATAAGAACCATCCTCGTACTTCAAGGAATATATTAAAAAAAGAATTATCGAAATCGGTTCAGCCGTTCTCGAGTTATGCGCTTACCAACACATTTTGCGATTCATTTTTATATATAAGATTAGAATTCAGAGAACGAAAGATAAGGATTTTAGAATTTGCCTTGGAACTCCAGTACTCGAGAAAGAGCTTTCTTTAAGAAGTCTTTAGGTCTTTATCATAAAGTACCACTTAGAGTGATTAACTTTCTTGATCTTCCAGTTTCGAGACGTAATTAATAAACAGGTTAATCCCCCCGTTACACCTCATCAATTATAAAGATTACAACTAGATGGAGTCAGTTCGATTCCTGTTTCGATCAAGATGACATTCCTAAAGTTCTTATCACTGATGCTGCTGTATCGAAATTCTCGACGTAGGTTAAAAATTATAAATTTAAAAACTCTAAATAAATCCAAAATGTTAACGTTACAGGATTACGCTAGTAACGAAAACAAACAAATTGGGAAATTTGGAAGTCCCCATGATAGCTAAGTATACTGACGTGACAACGTCTTATAATTCGATCGAGCCGGTTGCACGCACGAAAAAACATTACTCATGCGGCGTTACCTCGCTCTGAGGCGTTCCAAGTAAGGCTTGAAGTACAAGCGAGAGCGCGGAACGAGCGACAAAGAAGCACAATCGGACGTTGTCACGTCCAACTATCGTCAGTAAACCGACTTTAAAGACAACCAATTTTTTTTTTTACTGAAAAAAGATTAACATCAACTCCACAAAAAACCCTATAGAACAGAAATGAATCAACAACGTCAACAAACATACACATTAGGGTGGAGTGATAATGTATGAAAGAATTTTTTTTTTGTTTTTTTCAAACGGCATAGCGACAGAAAGGTGCCTTTTAATGTGTGAATTCAGCATACAAAATATTGTTTACCTGTCTTGATGTTTTGAGGTGCCCCAACCCAATTGAAAATTAGAAAAATATGATTTTTTCGCAAACTTTGATTTATTTTTTAATCACAGTATTTGTATGGCCGTCAAGTCTATTATATAACAAACTTCTTTGTGATACACTAAATAATAGCCTGATTAGTTGTTTTAACGTATTTCATTAATGAAAATGATATTATAGAGGTATGAAAATATCAGAAATAAGTAATTATTTAGTACTAGCTGCGCTCGCGGTTGCCTCGCGCTTTCACCCGCGTGGCTCCGCTCCTGTTAATCTAAGCGTAATGATATGTAACCTATAGCCTTCCTCGATAAATGGGCTATCTAACACCGAAAGAACTTTTCAAATCGGACCAGTAGTTCTTGAGATTAACGTGTTCAAACAAACAATATCTTCAGCTTTATAATATTAGTATAGATTATAATATTAGTATAGATAACGCTGTTTTTTTTTTCAAAATTAGGCATTAGCAGTCGTGATACTGATGCTCTTGCCATTATAAAATCATTTTGTTTACTTTTTCAGCAAACTGCACTTGAAGCTTATGTCACCAATTTGATAATATGCTTTACGGCCTGGGCAAGGCATAGAAAATCTTTGATATTCTGAAACGTAGTCAAACCGCTTTTCACGATGCCTTTTAAGGTTTCTTCAGATAAATTAGAAGTCAGAGGCTCAGTTTTCTTACATTCTTGTCACATAGTTAAGTCGGTATAATCTTTTGAGCAAGTACAAGAGAGTTAAAAAAAATGGCATTTGCAACTTCAAATATCAAATAACCTTTGGTACTGAGTGACAAAATACTTCAGTTATCTTTTCTTGTTCTTTTTTGTTAGTTTGTCGGTCTTGATAAGGTTTTAATAAGCGTCTATATTCATCGAATATGGTGTGTCGAATAAGTTGTAGTACTCTATTAAAGCTAATAGTGGGAAGCGATGCTTTTCGCCACACATCAAACATTTCCGTAGCTAATCTTTCGGATAAATCATGAATTTTGTTATTTTATCAGGTTTAAATTCATATCTAATAAATAAGTAATAGTTTCTTAGCATCAGTACAAGTTGGTAATTGAGACACTGGGTACTTCTCTGGCAAACAAAATACAGGACAACATGTCGTTTGTCGTATTTTGACTTGCAACACTTTACTGTAACAAAGCGAAATTATAGATAGAACTCACATCAAAAATATTAAATTATGATCTTAATTGTATTTACGTGTAAAATTTAATTAATAAATATTACTAACATTAGTGTTACTTCCTTAACGGCACTGTTGAAAATCAACATTTCCTACAATAAGAGTCGGCGCAAACGGGCCACCGACCAGAGCCACTGGTAGCCAGCGATAGCCACTTTTTTATATATTGAAATATTATGTATTCTGTGTCTTCCTGTTGGCAACCAACGAGATAACACAGAATCTGATTTAGCGTTAATTTGTCAAAATTAAACTTTACTGATTTTCGACTAAATTTTTTGAATTTCTGAAAGTTTATGATGTTGGGGGCACCTCTAAATGTATCATCTGCAAAGTATAATTTTGCATGTGTATTTATGAGCAATAATGACATCTTTTTACAGGTATGCCGAAACGAAAATGAAAAAAAATATTTTTCACTCCACCCTAATACACATGGTAAACATACAAAACCCGATGTTTGCACCGGCGATTAAAACTAAGCATTCAAAGAGATTGTATAAAAAAAAAATAATCAAATAATTACCTGATTAGTTATGTCGTACACTACAATGGCCGCCTGCGCACCTCTGTAGTACATCGGCGCTAGACTGTGGTACCTGCGCAATAAAAGATAACAATTTAATATATTGGAAAATTCTAGATTGGTGAATCGTATGTTTGTTTTATATTGCCAGTTTATGGTTAGAGATGTTGTGATTATAGTAAGACTTTAATGCTACTAATATTATAAATGTGAAAGTTTGTGAGGATGTGTGTGTGTGTGTGTGTGTTTGTTACTCTTTCACGCAAATTCTACTGAACCGATTACAATGAAATTAAGCACACATATAGAGGGTAACTTGGATTAACACATAGAATAAGTTTTATCCCGGAAATTCAACGGGAACGGGAACTATGCGGGTTTTCCTTTGAAAACGCGGGCGAAGCCGCGGGCGGAAATCTAGTATAATATAAATTTAAGCACTGCACCATATTATTTAGCCATAGTATCTAAACAGACAATAGCCGCACTTTCTGAATATTTTAAATAATAAGGCAATGATGTTAACTTTAAATTTGCAAAATTGTAAACACTATATATTTCTCAATGTGTTATGGCGTCTTTGAAACAACTTCATACTAGCATACTTTTTCAAACATATTTCAGTTGCAATATTTTAACTTTACATCCCTGATAATATATTCTGTTTCCTTTGTAACATCTATATACTAATATTATAAAGCTGAAGAGTTCGTTTGTTAGTTTGTTTGAACGCGCTTATCTCGGGAACTACTGGTCCGATTAGAAAAATTATTTCGGTGTTAGATAGCCCATTTATCGAGGAAGGTTATAGGCTATACATTATCATGCTACGACCAACAGGGGTGGAGACACGGGGGTGATACCGCGCGGAGCAGCTAGTTAAGAATAATTATTGTATCCAATACAATACTGATGACACCGGTGCTCACAATTACAGCAAATTGCGTTCTTACGTTATGATTAGCATACCACCACAAAAGATTAAACCTTCCTACTTCTACACAAGGGAAATCTTTCTAGTGGTAATTACGACAATTTTTAAAATAACGTTTTTCACTTATCACTACATTATCAGTTATATATACTTATCAGTATATATTCCTTTTTACATCTAAACGGTTCAATCAATGTTGATACATTTCATGTTGTGTTGTAAGTTGTTTAAAAGCAAAACATTTCATGTGATTATGAGGAGGATTACGATCATTGAATTTATAAGATTTTCACCAAAATATTGCGCCCTAAAATAATTGCAAAATAAGTTCATCTTATAAATCTTTCTTAAAGATAAGATCAAAAAAGCTACTTTTGTATCAGGGCATCGATCCATGAAGGTTCAATGTATTAAGATTATAACGAAAAAAACATAAAATATAATGGCGCCGATTATGACCGCCTCGAGAATACTTGTTTACATGTGAAAATAACATTATAATAAACAAATGGTTTCAACATTGTTATACACGTTGTGCAAATTTCATTCACCCGCTATTTATAACTAGCACACCCACTCGGCTTCTCTCGTGATCATATGTACGTTCAAGAAATAGGTATGTAACATCATAATACTATTCAATTTTTTTGGTTTACCTGTAAGCTGTTAACGTACCAAGGAGAAATTTAATACGAATCATTAAAATACTAAAATAAGAAAGGGTTATGATTTCAAAGGTTTGAGTGTTTTGTGATATTTGATTCTTTTAAAAATTTCATGTTTCAAACGCTTTTTATGCGTGTTTATCAACAACAACTTCAATAAACATTCACTCACACAACAATAATTTTTAAAATAAACCAAAATAGATCAAACGAAAACATGGAAAATTTTGTCTGAGCATTTTTTAGTTTAATTTGTAAAACCTGTTTACCTTATAACTATTTATATATGTATCACTCTTTATATCAGCTAATACCATACTAAATATGTAAATTGTGCCATACTATGGTTTTTTTTAACATAAATAAAATGTATACCTACATTATTTAATTATGTAATTACTAATTATATGGTGTAATATGTTGTTTGAATTAATTAATATTTGTTATTTTGTTTTTGTACATATACCTAACATTTTACCTCACTAGTAAGAAAAGTAATTAAAGATTACATACAACTATCACTATAGATTCATTATTATCGATAAAAACTTGTGTAATTACGTTTTTTAGACCCTTATGAGCCAAAGCTAAATGAATTACGGCGTGTACTAACCTCTCCTGCCCCGCCGTGTCCCAAATCTCGAACTTGACGGTGGTATCGTCGAGGCAGAGCGTCTGCGTGAGGAACGCCGCGCCGATCGTGCTCTCCTGGTACTCGTGGAACTGGCCCTTCACGAAGCGCAGCACCAGCGACGACTTGCCCACCGCCGACTCGCCGAGCAGCACCAGCTTGAACTGGCACACCTTCGTCTGCGGCGCGCCGTTCGGCCGCTGCGCACCGCTCCTGTTTGTTGCCATCGCCTGTGGGGAGAAAAAAAAGTTGACGTGCGACGTTTGAAATTTGAATTTGACGTTTCGATTGTATCTTATATTGGCGCCGAAAAAATAATTAGGTAGAAATATTGATTAAATCGAGAATAACATATTTGAGTATGAAGATAAAAATCTACTCAGATTATGGGAACGAGTACCTATATCAAGATAACAAATCTAACCAACCAAGTTATGTTAATTTTGTTTTTATACAATAGATCACATCTAAGTTACTGCATGACGACAGAAAAAAATCATCTTATTCAAACAAATTAACAACAAAAAAACGTAATCGAAGTTAACTCGACAAAGAATAAAAAAGCCTAGAAAAATACATAAAAATGATTAGCAACGGAAACCGAGATGTAGGTGTATTGTTACAGATTAACGCTTCAATCTTGTAATAAATAGGCCATTTAAAAGCATTAATGCGGGATGACCTTTTTTAAAAAATCT
>CAJQZN010036065.1:829-14889 GCA_907164685.1 Colias eurytheme | reverse complement strand
TTTTTTTTTTTTTTTTTTTTTTTTTTTTTTTTTTTTATGCAATAGGGGGCAACAGAGCAGACGCGTCACCTGGTGGTAAGTGCTCCACGTCGCCCATATGTACGCACAGTGTCAGAGACATTGTGAGTATGTTGCCGGCCTTTCAAGTAGGAGTATGCTCTTTTCTTGAAGGTCCCCAGTTCATAGCCGTTTGGAAAAGCCGCATGAGGGAGTTTGTTCCAGATTTCTGTAGTGCGCGGGAAGAAAGATCTTTTAAAGCGCACAGTTGTAGATTGCCAACAGTCAAGGTGGTGAGGGTGGTATTGTTGACGATATCGTGCTGTACGGTGATGGAACTCGGCGGCGGGTAATGTTCCAAACAACTCTTCAGAGCACTCCCCATAGTAAATGCGATAGAGAACGCATAAGGAAGCGACATCTCTTCGCAGCGCCAAAGTATCAAGCCGATCGGTGAGACTTGGCTCGTTAACAAGTCGTACAGCTCTCCTTTGAATACGGTCAAATGGAAGGAGGTATTGTTGGGGTGCCCCGGCCCAGATGTGGGAGCAGTATTCCATGTGCGGCCTGACTTGCGCCTTATATAACTTGAGGCGATGGTGCGACGTGAAATACTGCCCCGCTCTACAGAGCACACCAAGTTTTTGTGAAGCCAACTTGGCTTTTCCTTCCAAGTGACAAGAAAACTGTACGTTACTCGAGATTTCGAGACCAAGGATTCCGATACTGGCTGCGGCTGAGAGAGGAGTACCCTGAAAAGTAGGAGCTATGACGAAGGGGAGCTTTTTGGCGGTAAAGGCGCATACCTGTGTCTTTTTGGGGTTAAATTGGACTAGGTTTAGTCGGCCCCATTCTGAAACCTCTTGTAAAGAAGTTTCAATCTCAGACACGAGGTTGTTCCGGCACTCGATGACGCGCTCCTGAGAAATATTGCTGCGGCCGGTATATACTGCATCACCAGTACTGTCATCTGCATAGCAATGAATGCTGCCGTTGAGCAGCATATCATTGATATGCAGAAGGAACAGGGTGGGAGACAAGACACAGCCTTGTGGGACACCAGCATTCACAAGCTTAGGATCAGAGCAGGAACCGTCGACTACGACACTCATGCTACGCTCTGTGAGGAAACTGGCGACCCACTGGCAAAGTTTCTCAGGAAGCCCATAGGAAGGAAGCTTCGCAAGAAGCGCTTTGTGCCAAACCCGGTCAAAGGCTTTCGCTATGTCCAAGCTGACTGCTAAGCCTTCACCCTTGCTCTCGATCGCCGTTGCCCATCGATGAGTTAAATATACAAGAAGATCACCAGCTGAGCGACCGCGACGGAAACCGTACTGTCGGTCACTGATCAGCTGGTGCTCCTCCAGATAATTCAACAGCTGGCGATTGATAACGGTTTCCATTATCTTGGAGAGCAAGGAAGTGATGGCTATGGGTCGATAATTGGACGGATCCGAGCGATCGCCCTTTTTCGGGATGGGGTGCACTAATGCTTTCTTCCATGAATTCGGGAAAACGCATGTGGAGTAGGAGTGCCGGAAAAGGCGCACGAGGACCGGTGCCAACTCTGGTGCACACATCTTCAGCACAATTGGAGGAATACCGTCGGGGCCACTCGACTTGTGGACATCTAGAGCGAACAGTGCCTTACGCACAGCACTCTGGGTAAATCGGATGTCCGGCATAGAGCCCTCAAGCCGTGGGATGATAGGTGGTGAGTTCCCCATGTCATCTAAAGTCGAGTTTGCGGCGAAGAGGGAGCTAAGGAGATCAGCTTTCTCTTTTGCCGTGTGGGCCAACTGGTCATTCTCCATGCGCAGAGATGGTAGGGACGGCTGACAGAAGTTCCCTTGCACAGCTTTGGCGAGTGCCCAAAAGGCTCGTGTTCCCGAAGGAAGTCGGGCAAGTTTCTCACCAAGCTTAGCAATATGCTCTGACTTTGCTTTTGCTATTGCTCTTTTGAGAGACCTAGAGGCTGAGTTTAGTTCTCTCTTGAGTGTACAGGCGTTTGGATCACTAGACACGAGCGCATTGGCCCAGGCCTGGTAACAGTCTTGTTTTCGGCGCGACGCCGTTTTACAAGAGCTACCAAACCAAGGCTGGGACTTGCCACCGACGGGCACAACAGAGTTTGGAATAAAAAGCTCCATCCCCTGAAGTATCACATCAGCAACAGAGTCTGCACAAGTGCTAGGATCGTCTGCCGAGAAGCAAACACGGCCCCAGGGATAGGATGAAAAGAATGTACGCATCCCATCCCAGTCTGCTGACTTGTAGTGCCAAACGCGACGGCGGCCATTACACTGAGGTCGTGGATATCGCAGGATTGGCACCACACTCCGTATTAGGCAGTGGTCAGATGAACCTAAAGGAGCATCAACATTGACCTGATAGCCATCCGGATGAGAAGTCAGCAGAAGGTCCAACAGTGAAGGCGTATGATCCTCTACATCTGGAGTTCGCGTGGGCGATGCTACCAGTTGAGTAAGACCATATGCAAGAGCAAAGTCGTGGACAGACTTACCCGCATGATCAGTGGTACGAGACTGGAGCCATTCAACATGATGAGCGTTGAAATCACCAAGGACCACAATTTCAGCGGAAGGAATCTGTAGGAGCATGGTATCAGCAGCGGATTGTATATGTTCAAAGAGTCGGTCGGTTTCATCGTTACCGCTGTGGGATCTGTAGAGGCACGCATAGACGCGGGGGTGGTCATCGCAATCTACGCGTAACCAAAGGATGGATAGATCCCTACCTTCAAGATAACCGAGGCGTCGAAAGCAGATATCGTTCCGGATGAATGCGCAAACACCAGCGCGGGGTATAAAATTGTGCTCCAGGTTGTATCCTGGGTAATTGAGATATGATGTATTAGAAGGGGAAGATATCTGCGTTTCGGTTAAAAAGAGCAAGGCCGGCTTCGCCGTCTCAAGATGGTGATGGACGGCGTTGATGTTAGAGTGTAAGCCCCTTACATTACAGAAATTCACGCAGTGCGTGTAAAGGGGTGCAGCGGTCTTTTTTCTCTTGTTGCCCCGGGTATGAGTAACGAGCGGGATTTTGCCCTCCCCAGAATACGCAGGGCAGCCTGAACGTGAGTGCTCAGGGAGGGATTCTCCAGCACTAAAAGTGTTGGTACCCTCCTGGGGTAGTAATATTTGTAATTCCGCTGCCATATTAGAAAAGGGGATGGGGGGAAGTGGGCTTCCGGTATGTCTCACTCACCAATGCGAAACGCTAGACGCTTTACGCCGGTTTTCTGTGAGATAGTGGTATCGCGCCGGACGGATTACAGCCCATTCGTGCTACATACAAAAGAGGACTATTATATGTAGCTGTAGTCCTACCACTCTAGAAAATTTTCGCCAGAGCCTCGTCCGTTGATCGGCAGGGTGCACCACGAGCAGGTGAGGTTGGCTTTGGCCGTTAGATGGTATACGGCCATTACACCCCAGATTCCGAGAGCCCACTTTAAATTATTATTTTGTCACTTCAGAATTTAGTTATTTTAGTTACTTAGCTTGAAATATTACCACGTTTTCTTTGTAAGTACGTAAATCGTATTCACAAGCATAGTAAGGGCAGATGAGTCAGCAGAAGATACTCTGCGGTTAATCACCACGTGCGTAGTGTGTTCGTCACAAAGCTCGAAGCAATACTAGGTATCTATCATTTTAGTAATATTTTTTTAACAGGAAAAATTTGATAGCAAATCTATCGTACCGGATTTTTTGTGTATTTGTAAGTGGAAAAATTAAAATTGAAGCCATAGCCAAAGAAAAATTTAAAAATAAATGGAAAAATTAAAATTATTTTTTTGTGATTAAATTCAAATATAACAAATAGTACTTTATTACTGTAATATACTACTTTATTAAAAAAAATATATCTACAAATCAGTTAATTATCAATTCTTAAGTAATAATAATAACTAAAAATAAGCACTCCTGTAGCAAACTAAAAACTACATCTTTAGACCTCATTATTCCAAATCACAATATAACCCCAAAATCTTCCTAACCCTTTCCCACTTACCTCAACTTTAGCAGCGTTATAGAACTGGTACAATGGTTCGTGCGTGAACAGCGAGTGTGGCAGCGGAGACGCCGGGTGGGAGCCTGAGGACGCGCCGGAGGAGGAGGATATGTTGCCCGCTGGGTACAGACCCGCTTCTGCATACCTGGGGATTGGTTTATATAGAGAAGCTAAGAATATTGAGACTTATGAGTAGCTGTGCTCCGCGGTTTCACCCGCATTGCTCCGCTCCTGTTGGTCTTAGCGTGATGATATATTATAGCCTTCCTCGATAAATGGGCTATCTAACACCGATAGAATTTTTCAAATCGGACCAATAGTTCCTGAGATTAGCACGTTAAAACAAACAAACTCTTCGGCTTTATAATATTAGTATAGATGATATTATAAGTAAAAGGTGTAAATAGCTTTAAAATGGGAATAGCAATGAAAAGTGTCCTATTCGCCAGAATTTACAAGGGAATGGTTGTTTATTGACAATGTAGAATTTACGAATATTTAGACCAACGGGAAATAAATAAAAATATGTAGATAGCTTTAAAATGGGAGTAGCACGTATAAATGTGACTAGTTATCCAGAATTTACAGAAGTGCATTTTTGCTCACGATAATTGAATCATGCCATCTTACTTTGTCGTATAAACGTGTGTGCGAATGATCCATTCAAATGGACAAACATAGTCTTATTCCCATAGCAAGTTACACTTTTAACATCCCTCTTTTGCTTTGGGGCTTAAATTTTTCACTTGAAGTTGTACGTTACTGTAAAATAATACTTTTACATAAACCTTAATGTGGGTCAATGCACCTTTCTTTATCGACAGTCTGTATTTTGTAATAAATCTGAAATTTCTACTCAATTAACGCAATTAAGTGTAGAAACACTTGAAACCTGATCACGTTAATGTACTCGCTTGCGTTTCGTTTCGGAAGTTGCCAATATAAAAAGGAATGCAGTCACTTAAACAGGTTTCAAGCAATTTATCCGACGATGTAAGATTCGTGTGAATAATGACAGTAAAAAGAAAAAGTTTTTATGCAGGATTTAAATTAAATATGGTCTACCTTCTAGCTGGTCTACCTTCTTGGCATAGTGATTCAGGTGTGTGAGCAGAATTCAAGAGGTGCTAGGTTCGGTTATGGGTAGATAATAACAAGAAAATGAATCGGTTTGTAGTGAACAGAACATTTAGGTACTTTGGGCATGTAAAGATATCCTTTACGGGCAGAATTCAAGAGGTGCTAGGTTCGGTTATGGGTAGATAATAACAAGAAAATGAATCGGTTTGTAGTGAACAGAACATTTAGGTACTTCGGGCATGTAAAGATATCCTTTACGGGCAGAATTCAAGAGGTGATAGGTTCGGTTATGGGTAGATAATAACAAGAAAAAGTAACGGTATGTAGTGAACAGAACATTTAGGTACTTCGGACAAGAATGGATATTTCCTGTACGGGTTTGTAAAGAAGTTCTAAAATGTTTCTGCCCCATACACTAAAAGAGGACATGGGATACTGTATAGTCATCTAGTAGGCCATGATAGGAGCGTATAGTTAATCTATTATGTACAGGAAAATGAGTAAAACCTTTAATTATGAGTGAGAAACTTTCGTTTCCACCAGGAAAGAACGTGACGTGAAGATTATAATGACTAAATCAGGGAAGTAAATACCTATGTTTGTTGATACATATAACATGTTTGTTGATACATATAACATAATATAATATTATTATCATCTATCGTAATGTATATAATTAAGTAAGTAAATTAGTTCTTCAAAAGAAAGTACGATGATGATGAATGGGCTAATTTTAAAAGCCTAATCTTCTTTCTTATATATAAAAATGAATCGCAAAATGTGTTGGTAAGCGCATAACTCGAGAACGGCTGAACCGATTTCGATAATTCTTTTTTTATTATATTCCTTGAAGTACGAGGATGGTTCTTATGGAGAGAAAACGTAAACATTAACCACGGGCGAAGCCGGGGCGGACCGCTAGTATGTATATAAAAATGAAAACCGTTTCGCGTTGCCACGGCATCACGTGTGAACGGCTGAACCGATTTCGATAATTCTTTTTTTATTATATTCCTTGAAGTACGAAGATAGTTCTTATGTAGAGAAAACGTAAATATGTACCACGGGCGAAGCCGGGGCGGACCGCTAGTTTAGAATATAATTTATTAGGTACCTACTCTATAAAAGTACCTACTGACTTTTGCAATTACATTCAACCAAGCAAATCGAACCAATAGCTGTGCCAATAGTTATAAAGATTTCTTCTTTGTATAATAATAAGTTTGTTTGGTAAAAGCTTTCACAGCATTTCACTTCCATTCCACAAAGCACTCGACATAATTATATGCATTTGTATAGAAAACCAGCTTAAGCGACCCAAATCTTAAAATAAAAGTTATATAAAAATATGTTAATTTCTTGCATTGTATAATAGTTACATTGATGAATGAATGAATTAATTAAAAAATCCATTAGGCTCTTAATATGTTAATTTTTAATTTATTATTACGAATGCAAGAGCCTTTTTTTAAGGAAATTTTAATTCTCTGGTTTATTATAAGTTATTTCTATTGTGTATTTATGTTAAAAAAATATAAATCAAATTTAATAAAAAAAATACGATGAAAATATGAACATACCAAAATTATCGCAATTCCATTTTTAAACTTTTTAAAATCCCGAATCGCACCACAGATACGTTACGAAAGAGACAGCAAAAAGCACAGAGTATTTAAAATTTAACGGTTTATTAACGAACCGTTTCCGTTAATGTTTTGTTTGGTGGCGAGAGAAAAACATGACTGAGGATTCGTAACACCGATGACCGGTATTGCTGATATACTATATACTTACAAAAGATTATTGTATTGCAAGGTATAAGCGGTCGCGGTTTTATCGAGCGATTTTAGAAGCGAACAGAGTGCTTTTGGTAAGAGCAAAAAGGTCTTAATCTATGCAGATCCGTACAATAAACGCAGTGGCATCGAAAATAGTAATTGCAAGAAGATACAAATATGGCAGCGGTTCTTTTCTTGCTTCCTATGTGGGTCATGAGTCATGGTCATCATTTGGAAATTACTATCACGCTAGAACATTTGCTCTCAGAAATTTAGAACATCCAAAAGGTCACAGGTATTATTATAACAAAGACTGAATTTATTTAAGTCCATTTTCATACAAATCGAACCGCGTGCTCTTATAACCTGTGCCAATAACGGTGGAGCAAACTGGCTGGTGAGTCACCGCGACGTCATCGCAACCACTCCACGTGAACTTAACCATTATAAAGAGCAAGAATTGGAGACTTTATATTCTATATAGGGATTTAATTTTGATTGGATTATCGTGATTATAGTAACCATAGTGTAGGATATGCAGTGTGGGTTAGCAACAAATTTATTTTTGAATTACGACGAAGAAGAGTATTAGTTTGTAGCCTTGTTAGATTTACAGGAAATCAATGCTATTGGTATAAGTAATGAGGAACTTTAAACGTTATTTCAAAACTGAAACAGATGTTCAGTTTGATTGAATTTGTGTTTCAATCTACCAGCTATACCAAATCTAATAGGTATCTAGCTACTGTGTATTACAGTTCTGTTTCAAAGGTTGGCTATATAATTATTTATATAGCCAACCTTAGAAACAGTACCGTAAACAGCTTTTGGGCAGTTGTGTAATAAGGTGACTATATTGCACGCCTCATAAGCGAAGCGTTGAGGTGGGTACTACTGTCACTTCGCGCAAAACATCTGATTTTTCAAACTTAAAATGTCTTTATGTATCATACATTGCACTTGTAAGATAATACATACACACACATATTAAGAAAAAACACTATTTTTAACATTCATGATATTTTTGATGTCATTTTTGTTATTTAAACTATGTAGTTAAAAAACAGTTTAAAAAAGTTCTGTCTTGGACGTCCGTGTGTCTGTATGTGCGGAGGATTTTCTTGTTAACACGATAGCGACCGAAATACTTTACTAATCGAGTCTTTTTTTTTCTCTTACGCTTGAGTATGCTCAGGAATAGAACCCATTCATTTTTCAGGGTCTGATTCGATGTGGTTTAATTGTTATTAAATAAACAAAAATAATAATTAATAAATAATTATTAAAAAAAAATTATGAGGCGTGCACTTTTGGATTTTCCAAATTATTGTCTCTATTTGCTACAAAGCTATCTACCCCCATCACAACTTGACCTAATTCACACAAAGCTCTCTTTCACGTACATTCTATAAAGTCAGTGCTCATATAGTCGCACCAAAGCTCTCTTCTACCACGTACATTATAGAATGTACGAGGTAGATTGTATAGACAGTCTGTGCTAATTTAAAACAGAACAAATTAAACATTCTAGAACATACCACGAAGAGTTGGAAGTCTGCGCTGTCGCAGTATCAGCGCCGCACTCCGCGTACCACGAGGTTCGTGTTCGCGGCGTCTTCTCCTTCCTTGATAGCGTCGGCAAGAGCCGTTTCAGTTCTGTTATATAAATATGGAAACATTATAGAACTGTAGCCAATGATATTATAAGTAAAAAGGTGTAGATAGGTTACTAGCACATTTGATCGTCCAAAACGGCACACTAGTGCACATACGATCCGACTTCCAAGTAAGAAGCATGTTTCAATTAACGAGAGCGGGCAACAGAAGTCAATTCTGGCTAATATAAGCCACATTTTAGTCTATCTACACCTTTCTACTTATAATATCAAGACAGTAGCACAGTATACAGAATACAAACAGTAGCGAAACTTCCTATGAAACGTTCGAAACATTCACACAACAGCCGACGACCGATTATAAGTCTTGTCGTCTTGTGAGTTTCGTGCGTTTTGTAGGCAGTTTCGCTACTTTTCGTATTCTGTTAACAGTGATAATAGGTACCTACAAGATGAAAACAGTGAGCGAAACTTATTGGATTATTGGTTTGCCCTAGATTGCGTATTGAGATCTAGAAATACAGTTCATCAGTTCTTTACAATGTTTCAAAACCTGAATTTTAATATTTAATAGCCATAGTTGATAAAATATACTTTAAAAACATATTTTAAAAATCAAAATAAAATAATACAGTCTCACTCACTGAATTACCTCGTAAAAAAATAAATTGTGGTAACATAAAAAATTGACAAAATTAAAAAAAAAAATGACCATAACTTATTCTCTTTGGAAAATTTAAATAAATGTTAAAATGGTACATAAAGAGCTGACTTTATGATGTGCAAAGGTTTGTTAGTAAACACGATAAGACCAATGTAATTGAATAGATAACATCTGTCAAATTATATGTCTACTAATTATTTGTACGATGATTTCATCGTAATTAATTATATTTGTTACAAGACAATGTATTTCATGATATCTAATTTAGTAACAAAAACGGCATTGTCCTAAAAAGTTTGCAAAGAACGCAAAAAAATCGGATCATATTTAGTCAGATACAACGAAGGTCATTCAGTCACAAATTTTACAATGTAACAAAACGCCATTTTTTACCTCGCACAATGTCTTTTCAAGATATGTAAGGACGAAATGACTATGTGTAAAGTATTCAAATATAGTCAGCGCTCAATGTACCAACACAAAGGACATTATGTGTCGCATTCTCATATAGTGCATAGATAATAAAACATGCAAATTACATGCTTTAGAAAACGTCACTCACGGCCCATCACCATCGACGCTATTTTTTTTAAACATTACAATTCTAACATCACTACTCACAACACTACCACATAATAAAACTAAAATAAAAAATAAAACATGTTTGCCGCCAGTTACAAAATCCAAACGAAAAAAAATTCTATAAACAATTTAAAGCACCGTTTGAAATTCGAACGTGCACAGAGTATAAAAGTGGAAGGACAACTGATGTAACTACGCCTTTGGTCTGTCACCCACGTTGGTCTGATGCAACGAGCCAGCGGTTCTCAATGTGGGAATTTGAACGAAAACATTGTTGCTTTGTGTACGAGAATTATGGGAGATTATCTACCGATATAACCTTAAGAGTTATAGTACAATTGTTGAACAAGGTCATAATCATAAACAATGTAAAAATTATGTTTTAAAAGTAACGAAAAAATATTTTGTAAGAGACATCGAAGTATGTAGTATAAGTTGAATACAACGTTCCTATCAACGTTCCTAATATAATATTAGGTAAAGTAATATATATTAGAAATATTGTGTCTAGGCTATTTTTTTAAACTTGAAATCAAAATCAAGTGATGTCTATGATTGATTGGAATACAAAGTGCAATACATACACGAATTAGGTATACTTATTGTTTTTTCATACAAAAGTATGAAAATCAAATACTTTGAGAGTCACTGGCGGTATACGTAATTTGAGTCTAAGGAAAATCGCTGCAATCATTCTCTTTGTTTAATGCTATTCTTAATTCTTGATCTTTGCAATTGTCTTAAGTAATTTTATTAATTAAATATATATAATTTTTTTGTCCCTTTTGAACAAAAATTGAATAAATAACACCTAACTACTCTGATTTTGATTACATAATTTAGTCAATATTGTAGCATGCATGTGCTTTTCAATAATTTGTAATGTATCGAAAGAAAATGTGAAATATTATTACGTCGCAGTAAAATAGAAGGTTTTACAGGAGATATTGTATATGAGATAAAAAACTCGAATCCAGCAAGTGGAAAAATCCCTCGTAGACAATAAAAAAATATATTTTTTGTGAAGTACCTAAGTAACTACTTTATTTATTGTTTACAATATAAAAAAAAACAATTTAATAACAACATAATGTTTTTATCATTGCGTTAGAGACAACGTAATTATTGCAGAAACTTTTATAAGTACTGTAACTTTTGTAAGTATTTCGTGGATCTATTAAATAAAATAACTATAGGGATTGGTAAATTAAATATATCCAGATTAGGTGGTTTTATAAAACACCTAGCTTTTATAGCATAAGAACCGTATACATATGTAAGCCTATATGTAGTGCTATACTGTGTTACATCGTTACATAATCTATTGTACTGCGACATAAATAAATAATAGATAATAACAGTGCAAAACATACAGCATGACAGCGGTGCCGTGTAACCATAACCATCCCCTGCTCATTGGATAGTTTACATAAACTCTATAATTCTTGACCAGATTCTTAGTAACCCTTTGTTGAATAACAATCGACTGTGTTAAAAATTGTTTATGATTTTTATTGATACCTTTTAAAATCTTTATATTTGATAACTAACTTGAATCTCTAGTTTACTGTGTTCTTTTTGCCTCATTCATATGAATATTTTCCGATTATTAAAGTGAAACTTTTATTACATCGTCTCAAACTTTTTGGTCTGTGTAGCGCATGTCGCGTGTATCGCGGCTGCCGAGTAGGTATACCTACTCGGCAGCCGACCGTCACGCGATATGCGCTACACAAAGCAGTGTTCGGAACCGTTCGAACAGTTTCACTTTTACCGTGGTTTCATAAAACCACACAACATTTTTTATGTGTTTTGCCAGATACTGAAAATATCAAACTTACTTCAAATGAGGAAAAACGCATATAGTGTAAAACAAAAAGCATTATTAAACAAAGGTAGAAACTTCAAGAAAACACTTCGTCACACACGTGTTTATTATGGAGGTAAACATGAACATAAAAATATTTTTAACGTTATGACAATTATATTTTATCTGTCCACGTCTTTCCTTGTACTTCATTAAAACATTGTTCTTTGCTTTAATATATATTTTAATATAAAATGATTATATGACAAATTATTTTAAATATTATTTATTTAATTATGACTTTAACGTGGAAGAGATGGATAATAATTCTTAGATCTTAAGGATACTGATATAAATATTACTTGAAGGTGCACAAAATTGGTCCCTATAATATACTTGAAGATAATTATTTGCTACACATTATTTATTATACCCATTCTAGCTATTTAACTGACTTCAAAAAAGGAGGAGGTTCTCAATTCGATCGTATTTATTTTTTATTTTTATTTTTTAAAAGTTTATATAAATATCCAGTGAGCCAGGGGTCTGACCTTTGTTTAGCGCTGTCTTCGATATGTCCTCCGATTATATTCATTTAAAACCATTAAAATGGCTCAAAGACGTCAACTGTATGTAGTCTGTAAGACTATTTAGTAAATAGGACCAATATTATAACATTTTTTTATATGTCAAAACTAATATGTGTTTTGTCAAATAATCCAGAAAATATAAGTTTTATTTATTTTACCCAAAATATTATTTCTAGAATTAAAAGTTACCAAAACCCATTAAAATTAACCATTACAGTGTACTGCTATTTAATTCAGATAAATAATATTTACAATTCCTAAACCTACATAATTTACTAATTTCTAATATCTCTATAATTTAGAATTTCAACTTCATGGTCAATCGTCAACGTCAACTCATCATTCCATAAAATAACTAGGTAATTTACAATTTTCCTAAACTCTATGCGAAATTAAAATTTCTACTATCATAAATCTTAATCGCATATCTGACTGGCGTACATTCTACAACCAACCAGAATATCATAAAAAACCATAAAAAAGAAATTTCTAATTTAAAATTTACATTCTAAATCGCAAACCCCACCGCTAATCATTCTACAACCAACCTGCACTTACACCCAATTAAAAAATAAACAAACAAATTCCCCATTAACCGTTCTAGTATTCCAGCCAGTTCAGCAAAAACTAATCCTGGCATAACAGAAAACCAAAAAAGAAAAAAAAATTCAAATTTGGAATCCCCGCTCTAACAACCAGTTGACGTCTGACCTTCGTTGACAGCGCTAAGGTCAGTGTGCTGTGGGGGCGGCGGCGGCGGGAGGGTCGGCCGCTCGAGCGCCAGGCACGGGGAGGACTCCGCCCAGCCGGGGCGAAGGCGCGTACCTCGTGTAGGGGCTTCGGTGTTCGCACTGTCGCTGCTGGACGATAATGGTGGTTTAGTGGATTTGATTAAATTAAATTAAAAAAAAACATCAGTAGTTTAAGTATTTCACTTGTAAAATTTTAAAATTAAGAGAAGAAAATTTATTAGCAGTTAGATATTTGCCTATTACTTATTGATATATAGTTTTAGTAATACAACATTTTCTAAATCGGTACTGCAGTCCAGGATTAATATAAAAATTGTAATCCTATAAATTCTTTAGTATATTCAAGTGCCGATGTTGTGGTAAAACTTTACTGTTCATTAAAAAATAACATTCTTCACTACAAGATGGCGTTGGCATGCCGAGTTTCATTTGTTAAACAGGGATTCGAAATAAATTTTGGACCATTGCCAAGATTTCAATTAAATTATAAAATAACCAAGGTAATTTGCGCTTGTTTGGTGTGCTTACACCGCAGGGTATTATTCTATCTATTTATTTTCCTTTGCATTCATTAAATTCAAAGATATTAATCACGCCCATGGGAGCTGGCGTTGTTTTCAAAATACGATTTTTGATTAGATAAACGACTACATATACAAACAATTTTCTATAATCTCTATATATTTGTTAAATTATCAAATGAAGATATTTTATTTAATCAAATGTCACTAACATAACAGATTTTATTACACTTGGCGCTTAATAAGGATAATATAAATACAGATAATATTTTAGTAATTATTTTTGAAACTTACCAGTTACTGAATCCCGAGTCACCATCCATAGAGTCAGTCAAGTAAAACGTCGAGTTCGTAATTTTCAACGCACTCGGAACATCATTGATATCCACAGCCATAGACGTGGCGCGTCTAAACCGAGATTTGAACGAAAAATACGCTTTTCTAGACAAAGTCCCACTATCTTTCTTCACTTCCGTAGGTGTTGTTGGCTTTTCCTGCAATTTCTCAGGCAATGGAGGCGGTACTTCTGAACTTAAACGCTTTTCAGATCTATCCTTCTTATCCATAACAGTTTTTAACTCCTCCTTGAATGTCCCAGTAATCTTTGCTAGAGGATTTTCAGTCTTATGTTTATC
>CAJQZN010036064.1:7110-24378 GCA_907164685.1 Colias eurytheme | reverse complement strand
GGTAGATTTTTATGGTCAAATTTCTCCCTCAAAATCTTCCAATGCATATTCAAAAACTTTAGTCTTTTTTTCAACACATACTTTGCTTGTTATTTACATACCTGTCTTATGCATTCTACAATATTATGCTGTAGATCAACATCAAGCTCCTTTATTCTTGTGATGAATATTTCTTTGTTAGGGCATTGAACAGCTGCACCAAGTAACAGTAATATTAATAGCTTCATGTTTTCCAAGCCGTCTCTCGATTCCGGTGCCTTTCCCAAGCAAATACATTCTGGTACAACCAGTAAAGTCATCCCCAACTCTACATCATATAAATTTTTGACATTTTTCACAATGGCATCAAAGTTTTTTACTCGTCCTAATATTAAAGCTTGATCTTCTAGTCCAGCAAGCTTCGTTATATGAAAGGATGGCTCTGGGTCTATTTGTAAATAAACTTGATGTAAAATGTCTCCATTGAATAGAGATGAGTATTCTAGATTTGTTTCTGGATTTGCAAGGCATGACTTCAGCTGAAAATATGAGAAGTCAAAAGATGCGATAATATAAAAAAAAGGACCAAAATACATATATGTTAAAATTATTGCAAAAAAAATTTTTTTTACACATATTTATCTTTACTTCTTTATAAAAAATGCAAAAGTATGTTTGTTTGCATTACACATCGCAACTTATAGTGACTTAGGGTTAGGTTTGATTTATTTTAAAAACTACATAGAAATGATAGGAAAGGAAGACAAACAAACAGTTAGCAAGTTTTCAACAGTAATAACAATTTTAAATTAAACTTATAAAAATACTATAATGACTATAATAGTTGCAATGCTAATATGAAATGAAAATATATATCTATGTGCTTCTTATTTTAAACAATTTATGAAAAAATAAAATCGGTCCAGTAGTTCCTGTGATTTGCACCACATTACCATTAATAAAAATATCATGATGTTTTACATTGCCTTATAACACATATTTATAATTTATAAAGTCAAAATACATAAATATTTTTAAGACAAAACAAGGAAAGGCACTTTTTTTTCATTGTCTTCCTAGAAATAAGTCCTACACAAACATAAAAACTTAATCATATAAAACAAAAGAAAATAAAAACATAGTAATCATACTCCTAAAGCAGTAGTGTATTATTACATTAGAGACAATGTATGAGAATCAAGAAAAAACTAAGAGAAGCACACTATTGTGTTTATTGAGATCTATATGGATCATCAAAGCATTATTCATAGCTGTGTTCTTGATAATTTAATTTTAATTGAATCTGCATTAAATCTATCATAAATGGTTTAAACAATGTACACAGTTCCAAAAATAGACCAATAATTTAACATATCCTTGAAAGCTATGTGTAGCATAAGAAATTAGGGCCGCCTCCTGTCCTACATAAATAACGATGACTGAAATTAAGTTTTTAAAATAGTCTCACGGTTCATTCACGTCTAGATATACACGGATCGTTGAACACTTACCCACGAAACTAGTGGTCCACTCAAGAAATCTTCGATCTCACTACTTGAGGCAGCCATTCTCGCCAGGCGTTATTATACACTGTATTGTTTACTTTTATCCACTTCGATAACCATTGCACCAAAAAAATTGTTATATCTCACGAAATGTCTACATTTGTTAAACATCTGCAACAACCAAACAACTAAATACAAAGTCTCCCGTGGTGATATGTGCAAACACCGTAACACAATTTCAAGACAATTTCAGATGTCATTTTAGAGACAGTTGCGTTTGACGTACGCACAGAATACCTAGACACTATTCTGAGCTATTCTGTCATTAGGTGCAAGGGTGGTGCAAGGATTTGAAGTTTTTCTCTGGGTTCCTCTTACTTAAATAATAGCTAGATCAAAGCTTTAAATTTTTTTTATTATAAACAAGAAGCTTCTTGATTATAAATTACATAAATTAACCGGCCATTCACGAACGACAACGATGATTACTGTACACACAGAACATTACAGCTGTATTATTTTACTTACAGGCTACAGCATACATTTATTTTTTAATGTCAATGCAAAAGGTTTACGGAACACAATTTAATATTGAATTGTGATTTTTAACTCCTGGCATTAGAGTTGATATTTGATTACTGAACCTCATTGTTCAACCATTTGTCGGATCGATAGATATGAGTTATCACGTCTTATCAGTACGCCAATGAAATGAATAGATGTAAATATTATACCATCAAACGAATTTTAAAAACTTGCATTCAAACTTGTAGACAAATTAAAAATTGTTAGCATTATCCAGTTTATCAAGAGTTTATCTTTAAAATAGAATTCATATTGTAACGCAGATTGTACTGTTTTTAATGCTCCTATAATAGTTAATTCTGATGTGGTGAACAGTGGTGAATCGAGTACTTTCAGGGTGTGAAGAAGAACTATGTTTGTAAACAAAATTGTCAAAGTTAAATTTCCTGACCAAGACCTGGACGACTATGTTCTCGAAGTTAGTACCTGCCACTATCCTCTCCTGTATAAGTTTTATTTGATAAGTTTTAAATAAAAAGAAGTTAACTTCCAGAATTCTGTCCTCAAAAGTAAGCTACAAAGTAAAATCGACGCCCTTTCCATAATGGGCAAAGAATTAGATAAATGTTGTATGGAACGAGATAAGTACAAAATTTTAGTTGAGCAATTAAAAAGCAAGAAAGATGTTATGCATGATTTGGACTATAAAATAAATATGCCTGACAGATATGCACCAACAAATACTATCAGTGGAGGAGAGATACTGGCCAAAATCAAAGAACATAATAACATATTAAAGCTAGAGGTAACATTTTTCAGATCTTTAAAATCTATGAAGGGTCACATACTTTCTATAGAAATACATTTAGTTACCTATTTAACCATAGCAATATTTTTTTGACAAACTGTTTACAGGACCATTCAAATTTTCTATTAATTTTATGAATATCAAAATAATATGTTGTATTAAATTTTCAGGTAGAGACATTAAGGAGTAAATTGGATGAGGCTACAGGTGACATAGTCGCACTGAGAAAACAACTACAGAAAAATATGTTAACCAATGTTACAAGTGATCACAAGAAATCATCATGTGAAGACACATATTCCATTTTAGATTATGAACATTTAGTTCAGGAGCTTGAGAAAATACAAAAAAAGGTTATTTAAATACATATTACCTTGCAATGATATAATTTGTATTGTACCATATTTGTCACAAAAAAACTTGACTTTATTTAGGCCCTGTCTTGCATAAATATCAGTCAGTTTAGTATTACAATAAAGTAAATTAATAACTTTTTATAATATTTAGTACAAGCAAATTCAAATGGATTATCGGGCTACCTTGGATGAAAAGGAAGAATTGGTGTCTGACCGAGATTATTACAAAACCAAAGTGCAAAGATTGAACCATCAAATAAGCTTTCTTCTTACAAATAGAATAAAAAATTCATCAGATGGTGATGATAATTCTCCTAAACCCATTGTTGATATTGATGCAATGGTTATGGAAAATAAATACCTGAATGAAAGGATTGCTCAACTTCAAATTGAAAAGGAATTAGTAAAAAGAACACTGACTAAATATAAAGTAAGAATATACTATGTGTTATAATATGCAATATATTAATATGACATGTATTTTAAAGGTTTCATATTGAGATTTTTATTGCAGAGTTTACTTGATGGTAGGAGCAAAAATGACACATTGAATTTTAGAAAAGGATTTGCTGATGTTATGACCCAGAAGCAAGGTATGTCGTGAATATTTTTTTTTTATGATAACATATTTTATTAAACATTTAAAAAAGCATATTTTTATAGGTATATAATATATTATAAATTATTTGCAGTTCGGGAATATCTTAATATAAATTCAAAGTCTGGCCTTAAAAGATCTTCAGTGACAGAATTAAAATCACTATGCTTGGGTTTGTTTGAAGCATTGAATGACAAATCTATTGCATTACAGCATCAGAGGAAAACCAACCAGTAAGTAATATTTATAAAGCTTTTTTTGTCGCACTAATATTGATTGTAGTAATAATGATGAAGATGTGATCTAATCATTGAGATAATATTACTACGTATGGAGGAGACACCACGAACAAAATCTGTGCGCCATTTTTTTGCTCTAAGTTTTAAAAATTATTATCTAGTTAGGTACTTAACGATGAAAGTTATTCCTTTGCACTTTTCCGTATTATTTGTGCAATATCGTAACACACACGAAGGCATGTTGGATGCGTTTCACTTTAAAACCATTAAAAAATACCGCTCAACATACGTCACATGACGTATGTTGAGTGGAACATAAGTGATGTAGGCGGTGTCGTCTCCATATTATATAATATTATCTCAATGGATCTAATGTACTTTTTCAGAATTTTAGCAAATCGAATATCAGAATTAGAGAAAACAATGGAAAGTTGGTGTAATGGCCAAAAATGTATCCCTATATTTCCATCACAGATACTTATGGAGGAGTTTCTTAATGACTCTGCTTCTATTAAATCTGACGAATCTAAAGAGAAATCAGAAAGGGAACAAAATAATACTAACAAAGCTAATTATTCTGATAGTGATGATAGTAGTAGCGCAAAAGATGCTATTTGCGACAATAGTAGCAGTGAAAGAAGTATTTCAAAAATTATTCTTCCAGAAGAACTTGAACTGTTAGTGAAAGAGGCTCTTGCAGAAATGAAATCTGCGGACTGAAAATACATCATATATATTCTAAGAAATGCATGCACACAAAAATAAAATGTAACTAAGTAATATATCCTTGTAGAAAAAGGATTCATTCCATCATAGGTACTTAATTAATTTTACCAGAGCTTTAATTTTTACCAAAGATATATATTGTATAATTTCAAGACAAATATAGTGCTTTTTAGTTTTAAACTTTATATCATCTAGTCATTGTTATGTAAATATTATTTCGATTTTATTTATGTTGTATTAATTATTAATCCAAAAATAAAACTTCAGTTAAACATTCAGTCTTTTATTTACATTTAATAAAATTTAAACAAAAATATTGAACCTTTTAGTTGTAAGTTTTATGTTTTAAAAATAATTGTATTATTAATCAAATTACATTCCTGTAAAATCTACAAAATAAAAAAAGACGTGTGGCACTCGGGGACTGCCGCGGTAAAGCTATTGCATGCTATGCCTTCAAGACACACCTCCGCGCCCGTCAAAGTGGGGAGCGTGAAGTTTTTTCGTTACGGAATTTCTCGATTCGGTCCCCGCGCTCAAGGCCCGCGATAGAAGCTATGCAATAGCTTAATATTGCTAGGTACTTCTTGATTCCTTGTTATAATTAAACGTGATACACTGCAGTTATACATTTATATTTAATATATTAATTAATTAATAATTAATAGCCCTATACAATTGGATATGATTAATTAGTACATATTTAATATATCCTAAATTGATACATTTAAAATCTACACATAGTGTACGATTTCAAATTTTATAATAATCTATTCTACCGGCTTTGGTAGATCATGACACGATACATAATTATATGCAAGCCTCATGCTATTCAATATAATTGTTATCAATGAAACGTCAAACATTTAATATTAATAATATTACAGTGGCCTTTTATATTTTTCATAATGGTAATTTATGCATAAATAAACAAGTATGAACCTGGAATAATGGTGTAAGTACCATTGAGCTATTATTACTACGTAGTAATAGTAGGTATCTCAATGGTAAGTAGGTACTTAAGTACTTATTTTTATAAAAAAATGCAGTTTGATAATAAAAATCAATACGAGGAACTATTTCCAAACAACTACTTATAGCAAATCAAATATAACATTATTTATCTATAAATTAGCAAATTATAAAAATATAATTTTATCGCGTATCCTGCCAAACGTATGAAAATAGAATTTTAGCATGATAATATAATATTACAATTCTTATAATCAGGCTTAATAAATAAACTATACCTATGATTAATTTTAAATCGAATTTAGATCCGATATAAATGAATTTTCACTGTTTTATCTCATATTACCTATTTACAATAGTAGGTATTATAACAAAACTATATTTTGGTAACTTATAATGAAATTAAGTTTCTAATGTTCTTGGCTCTTAATTTGGTGGAATAGTTAACATTAGAATACCTACATGAACTTATGAAATTCAGAATATAACAGTCTTGTTTTTTACAATTTTGATGCTTTCTGTTTTAAATGGAATATAATAAATTGAATCATTGAAATCATATTGTAAAAGCTTATGACTACTCTTCCACTAGCATATTTTATAAAAAGAAGAAATTATTTTAAATAGCAACCTGGAATAAAAAAAAAGTCAAGTAAATATATAAGCCAATCAAATCGCCTCTTTTAAGACCTGTTCAAACTACAGCGGTATCCGCTACCGCCGTGGGTAGCGGTATCCCGATGGGCACGCGATTAAATCTCTTACGTAGTATATATTAGAGACTCTAATCGTGTACCGATAGGCTGTTCGCTATTGTACTCGGATAATACTATTAACTGTTGAAGGAATCTCATACCAAAATCATGTTATTCTGGCCTTAGTCCTATCTTATTCAAATGAAAGCCATAGCCAGACGACAGTTGTAATGGTCGGTTTATAAATGTCAGCTTGGATATGTTCTGTTTAGGTTATCTGTCAGTTGAAATGACATTTTAAGAAAATATACGTAAAAAAGTGTTTAATTTATTCTATATGGAATAATAAGTGGTAAAACCGGTCATTAATTACATGAAACATCATTATTTTAAGCCAAAGTTGTATAATGCGATACTAGCGCAGCGGAATGATGTCCCAAAGCCGCTGCGTCACTGCGTTGTCTCGCACACGCAGTCGCGCCTTTCACTAACTTCGATAATAACGCGCGATAGGACTTTTCAGAGTACCGTTCGTAGGATTCTAGACCTTCTTGCAGTTTTAGTATGAGACTGTCGTAATTTTTTCGAACTACCTCCAGTATCTGAAAAATATTGTTTCTGTTAGTCCATGCCTAAAGTAAAATGTTTAACTTCGAGTTATTTTGCCATCATTAATAGAAAATTCGACTAGTGAATAAAGAGTTTTTGTGTTTTTTTTTGTTCAATATTGTTGACCTATCTTACTACAGTTGCAAACTAGTCAGTGCCTAAAGGTAACATTTAAAGTTATTAAAGACTTTTTAATGTTAAAAGTTGTAAGACTTATTTTATTAAAATTAAAAACAGTTATGTACCTGATCTTCAGTTGGCGTAGATAGGTGTTGCGAAGTCAACCAAGACTCGATTTTAGCCGAGAAGTGTTGTATGATAGCGCGTACGTTCACCATACAGTTCGCTAGACGTAGAGCTTCTGCTTTATATTCCCCATCTCCAGTTGAATATCTTAACGCTATAATGCATAAAAGGAAGGTATGGATAATATAGTTTACTAGCGGTCCGCCCCGGCTTCGCCCGTGGTACATATTTCGCAATAAAAGGTAGCCTAGTATGTTCTTTCTCAGGGTCTAAAGATTATATGTGCCAAATTTCATCAAAATCGGTCCAGTAGTTTATGCGTGAAAACCATACATACATACAAACTTTTCCTCTTTATAATATTAGTATAGATTATGCATACCTGATATGAGCAAAAATTTACAAAAAAAAAAAAAAACCATCCTAATCCTGAAATTACATAGCTATTCTTATACATATACAAAATATAAAAGACGAAATAAACATACCCATAAAGAAAAGGTTATCAAAAACTTGATGCATCCTGATGAGCTCATAATATAGTTGATCGTAAGACGCTGGCGTGGGCAGAAACGTGTCTCCAAATGTAATAAATAGATTGAAAATATTCACTACCTGCAAATAAATACAACACTTATTAATAATAATTATTTGAACTGATAGAAGTAGTGTTTATGTACTCAAGGAATACTTTCTATATTGAAGTTGCAGTTTCAATATACACGTTTTATTTTCATCGAATTACATTTTTCTGCATATTTGTTATCTATTATTAGCTATTTAAGTGACATATGTGTTTTTATTATTTTTGTTTCAAATAAAATCTTAAAATTTTCCATATCGACCCTAACTTAACACTAACCTGCTGTGCCATCAAGAATATATTATGCCTCCTCAACAGCGTAGTTTCGTTAGTAACAAGGAACTTCAATAGCGCAATAAGTGCCGCCCATAAAGGCCGCCAGTCACGAGCCAAACGCACCCTACATCGTTTCTGATAACTTAGTACCCTTTGTAACACGCCTATACACACTTCGTATAATTCACCCGGGAACTTCTTTAGTAGGTGACACATCATAAATTCGACAAGCAAATCTGGAAAATGAACATAATTGGATATGTTTTTTCTTCTATGAAATGTATTTCCATTGATGAAGATTGTTAAGAAAAGCGGTCTCAAAACTGATCCTTGGGTTACCCTTTTAATTTTGTTAGAGTTAAATCTATAAATTGTAGTATTGACATGAAAATGTTTCACTATTTAGAAAATATAAAATTAGATTTACCTATTAAAGTAGAAGCTAATGGCTGCGAGGGAGGCTCTTCAAGAACGATTTTTCTATGACGCATTGGCAGTCTATACAACTGGACCTGTTCAAAAAAATTTATTGAGAAAATATATTTTTTTAAACAGCAAAATATTAAGAATTATTTATGTACTCACTTTGAAAGTAAGATTTTGATCGTGCATAATAGAATTTGCGAATTGTTCTTCGACGATACATGTGAGTGTGATGAAGCAAAGGCTGCACTTGTTGATGCTCGCTTCTGTTCGTGTGTCCGCCATTACTATTGAACTGAAAAAAATATTATCATTTTTACATTATTTGATAGAAAAATTTTGAAGCAATTAGAAAACTTAGAAATTTCATTCAGTGTGACATAATGTACATACCAATACTGGAAGAAAGTAACTAATAAATTCGTTGGCTGCTCATTGTCTATCAGTGCCTGGATTTGGGCTAAGTTTGGAGGACTCTGAAAAGTAATCATATGAGTTAGCTAGGAACATAAAACTGCAAGAGTAGAAGAAATTCGATTGCAGAGAAGCATTTCCAAGTAACAGTTAAATACATTCAATAAATATAACTAACTAGCTGCACTTCACAGTTTCACCTGCGTGCCTCCGCTCCTATTGGTCTCTTAGCATAATGATATATAGCCCATAGCTTTCCTCGATAAATGGCATATTTAACAAACTCTTGAGTTTTATTATATCAGAACTAGCGGTCCGCCCCGGCTTTGCCCGTGGTACATATTTCGTAATAAAAGGTAGCCTATGTTCTTTCTCAGGGTCTAAAGATTGTCTGTGCCAAATTTCATCAAAATCGGTTAAGAGGTTTATGCGTGAAAACAATACATACATACATACATACATAATTACAAACTTTTCCTCTTTATAATATTAGTATAGAAGTATAGATAAAAAACATAATATTATTAGAGTGGTTTGAGCAAAACTAACCTGGTGAGGAGGTAAAGTTGCAGGTGGTGAGGGTGGTGCCGATGATGCAGCAGCTGACGAGGAATGAGCTAAAGTCGTCATGAAGTTGCGATTTAAATGAGCTGCTTCGTATAGTGCTAACAGCATACCTTCTTCCCCACCACTAAAAACAACATTTTTTGTCACTTAATTAAGAATATTTATAGAATTTAACTTTTGAAACTGTCTGTGCGATGGATAGACCTGTATATCTGTATGTAACCAACCCACTTTAACAGACAAATATAATTTAAACTTTGTACACTTATCAAGGATCAGTGATAATATAATAACTTCATAAGCTTATCTTAATACAGTGTGTTATAAGTTATTTTTATAACTATATTAATTACATTGCAAAAAACTTCTAATTAAATTGTTTTATTAACCACAATACCTATTTCTTTGTCCCCGAAAAACAGGCTGAGTGTCATCATTTGTAAGGAATATGCCTCCCACCATACTTGTGAGTGAACTAAGCCAACCTCCACTGTTTGTCTGCATACCACCAAAAGTTGACATTACATAATCATTCAACGCAGCTGTTATAACTTGGCCATATCTGAAATGTACATAAATACTTTAGTTGCAGATAAAATTAATACTAAAAACAGGTAAGAAAATATACCAATTCAATCTTACTTAAACTTATTCAATTTCAAATTATTATTGAACATTATATATAGTAATAATGGACAACTTGATGATTGCAGTCCCTCATCTCCAAACATTTTTTTTTTATACTTACTGGATACAATATGTATGTGGATTATTGCAATTGTGAAAATTATTAATAAAATCTTACCCATTGAGAGCTAGCTCATCATCCAGTATTGATAATTTAACCACATATGGATTGGCAGATTCTTGTTTCTTATAATTAACGAGGAACATTAGAAGGAGTACAACATCATAACCTACAAAAAAATAATGAAAACAATATAAATAATCCTTTCAACAAAATCACTCTTTCTTTAAAATGGTAATTGGTAGGAAAGCTATGCTGAATTTTAATGAGAATTCTTAGAATATAATTTAAATTTACTATAAAAGTAATTATAATAATTGTTATACATTTATTTTTCATTGTTTATTAAAGGATTTTACTAACTATGACTATTATTAAATTATTTTATTACAATACTCACCATGCTGTTGGCGTTCAGTAGAAGTACACAGTAAGTGTATCAATGGTTCAAACAGTGAATTCATCATCAGATATTCCACCAGTGGATTATCATCAATATTGTCAATACCGGTTGCTATTATTAGCAGTAATTTGAGAACCATTGACTTTAAACTGTCTGGAACATCACCTGTAATAAAACAAAGTGTAATTAATGAAAATTGGATGAAATTAATTAAAAAAAGCTTTATTAAAAGAAATTAAAGCAAGTTAAAATTAATGGGAAATATATTTTTCATTTAGTTAATATAAAAGTACTGCTACAAATACATCAACATTTTATCATAATTTTTTTCATTTAGGAACCTCTTAATTTTTCTCTCTGTGAGCAAGATTTAATAATATTTAATTGCAATAGTAATGTACAAAATTTTACATTGAATGGCTTCAATTTAAAAGAAAATTGCATAAAATATTTCAATCTTTGCAGACTTATTGGATTCTAATCTGAATGTGATTTTAGTTCTTACCTGATAGCACAGCATTACAGTGTTCCAAAAGCTTTTGCATCTTAGTATTAGGGTTCTCTGTTCCCAACAGTATGAGTTTTATATTTATATTTGAATCCTGTGCAAGTCTTTGGTACATAGTAGTGAGTAAAGCACTAAAAGTCTGCAGTGCATACACTAACCTGTGAATAGTCCATCATCACATTATTGAAAAAAGCATATAATTGTATACAGAATAGGAATAGCAAACAATATTTTTCAACAAACAAAAAAAATATTAACTATTTAACTTAACAAAAAGTTTCGTGTTAAATGCCAGCTACCAGCAAAATAGCCTTGTTTATTAATACGTAATGCACTCTTATCTTATAGTCTCTTAGATAGAAGTCTTATAAGTACAGCATACCTGATATGGTGCTCTTGTCCTAACATTTCAATACACTGAATAACAAGTAAATTGATATTATCTTTCATGTTTATTAACTGCTCTGGACTTAATTTCTGTATTTCTGCTTCCAATTGCGGAATCTTCGGCTTCAATAGAAAAAACTCATCCCAAAATGTAGGATTATCACTTGTAAGGTCCTCTCCTCTGAAGAAAGATTCATAAATCTGAACAACCTTCTCCTTTAGGTGTCTTTTGGATCCAGAACCACTCCTTTTTCTTGTAGCCATTATAGAAGGGGGTGTAAGTACTGTTTATTAATAATATTACGGTAACCTTAAAATGTATGCACTTAGACACTTGATTTTAGTTGTTTAATTATGGAAAAACTAATTGTGAAAGTAACCGTTTTATTTATTTTTTTAATCAACTGGAAATACATATGTTGAATATTCCTTTATATTGCTTGTATATTATTATTATTAATAAAGTTATTAATATTTATATTTTACATGGAAGTGAACATTGAACGTCACTGATCAGCCGTCAATGACAGTTGACCTCTCGTTAGAGAGTAGTATATTCTTTGCAGTTGACACTTGACACATTACCGCAAGGCGCAATGTCATTTATCAATTGTCATTTCTTGCTTGTCGCGACGTGAATGGGCTACTATACCTCATCCTATAGAAATATTTTAAAACTGTATTGTCTATGATCCTTATAGTCTGTAATTCTTATCTGTATCCAGATACAGTATCTGTATTCTGTGTAGTCTGTGACAGCAGTGTGGCGGATGGTCGACTTTCATTTTAATTGTGATTTGTGTGCCAATTTTGTTTTGTTACTTATTTATAATTACTTGAATTGAAACATCTTGAAAATAATTGTGTTAACATTAGTAACGCTCTCACCATGAAATCTAAACGACGTCATCATGACTCCTCTGACGAATCTGAAGAATCGGATGTAAGTGAAAAGTCGAGTAGTTCGTCTGATAGCGAAAGCGATGTTTCCTCAGTATCTGATCACCGGCATAAAAAGAAAAAGAAGAGAGCAGATTCCTCAGAATCTGAAAGTGACTCTGATGATCAAAAAAGAGCTAAGAAACGAAAACATAAGAAAAAGAAGAGGAAGCATGGTAAAAAGAAGCGTCGATCCGAATCTGAACAACATGAGTCTGATGACAACATATCAATTAGTGAGGGTGAAATATCTGTAAAGAAGAAAAGGAAACATAAGCATAAGCATTCTAAACGAGGACACGGGTCATCTGAGGAGGAAGGTAAAACCATATCGATCTAGATTCTAGTCACATGCAAAATAAACAAAATGTATTGTTAATGTTTAAAAAATGTTTTAGAGCATGTCAGTGTTGAACGTCGTTTACACAGCGTTGTGAAGGAACGTCGTGCCGATTCTGAAGAACATCGACCTTCTAGAACATATTATCAGTAAGGCACATTTTGATATTTTAAGTTAATAAATCAAAATGAATATATTATTCATAGCTTAATAATTTATGATTATATAGGAAAGAGTACCCACAATCTGGTGGCAATGAATATGACAGGGAAAGTGAAGTTGAGAGGTTTTATCGGGGCTCTAGTAAGGATCGTAGACAACATTACCAGGATAATTACTATCTTGAGCCAGAGCGTGGTGAAAGGTTAGAACCTAGTACAGTTTAGCATTAACTTTCTATTATTCAGTTAGATTTGTCAATTCCATATAACATCATGGAAGAAACATTGAATAGGCATGTCATATATTTATTGCATCATCTAATAAATTTATGAAACAGACCCTTAAATGACTAAATTAATAAATTATCTTATTGAATATCAATAACTCCTTGGATATCCTTTACAAAATACTTGCTAATACATTGTAGCTTTATTCATTTTGTACAAAAAAGCAAGAAAAAATATTACATTTTTAAGTATTATTAGGTAGAAAGTGGATGTAGTGATAAAAGGCAGTTCTTCTTATTTCTCTAAACAATTTTTAGATATCCACCACAACAGGAAAGGTTTGATAGGAATAGAGATAAATATGGTCAGAGTAGTCAATACAATGAGTATAATCAAAGACCAAGGGAGTATGAACAGTACAAAAGGTTGGTGTAGTTAATATTGCAGTTCTGTTTAATTCTATAAATATCTACATGATAATAACCACATCATATAGTTTTGTTTAAATTTCAACCGAACTCAATTTTATTTTACTCTATATACCTAGTTATAATAGTTCTTATAAATTTGTAAATAATTTTTTGGAATGTTTATGTATGAGAGAAATTCAGCAACTGTGGTATTCTTACATAAGTATGTAAAAAAGTATGTATGTTTTATATTACAAAAAATTAAAAACTAAAAGGTAAAATATTTTTAGGAATCAACGCTATGACGACCAGAGACCAGATGAAGGTTACCAAAAACGCAGAAATGAACCCTACGTAAGGGATGACCCAAGAGGTAAATTAAAAATGTTTAAGAGGGGGTTTTTCTATATTAATAATAATGTTGTTTTTTTATAGTTTCTATGTGTTTTAAGCAATGTTTTTGTAACAAATGTTTTCCTCATGTTGTAAAATAAAATAGCACAAGGTTACATAGATAAGGTTTCTGTTTCTTAAAATTGAACTCAGTTTTAACAATTATTATAATCAATGATTGACCACTTAATATCCTATTCAAAGTGATAGTTTAATATTATAGGTAATAAGTATAGGCAGTATGGTGAGAGAGGTCCTATGAGGAAGGAATTTCCAGACGAAAGGGAGTATCATCAAAGGTAAGGTATATTTTTTAAATATTACGATTTAATTTCAATTCATTTTGTATTCATCATAAATTTCTTCAGAATGTGTTTTGTTAGCATTGTATGTGTATTCTTTTAGTATTTTATTATTTTTTACATTTTATGTTAAGTCATTACTTTATGTCTCTTGTGATTTAATATCACATATCTGTGCTTATTCACTTGTTGTTTATTTGCCTATGTGTTTTTACTTTATAGCACATAGGAAATATTTTTAATTTTTATAAATATCATTTTCATTGCAACTATTTATTTAATATACATATTTTATAGATCATTCTTATAACAGATTATATTTTTATACAGGCGAGGTCCTCCTGAACCAGTACCATTCCGAGAAAGGGAATACCCTGAGAAGCGTGAGAGATTCCCTGAAGAAACACGCTCATCAGACAGGTAATACATCATTACAATCTTTCCTCTTTTTCTCTATAAATCATATTGGTGCTACAAACTAAGAAAATGTTAAAAATTGATTATCAAAAGAAACTTGTTGACACATTAAATATGCATATTCTATATTTCTCTCGTAACTGTGTCGCAAATCTGTAACGTGTATCTGTACCGCGTCGTTAAACAACTGTATTTGTTTTTACAGTGACATCTCTACAGAAAATTATAATGAGTGCAGACAGAATGTATTACTGTTACAAAGATATTTTAAAATTTTCACCATTAATAGTAACAGCTCTAGGCGGCTATGAAACATTATTGTTACGTTCGTTCAGAAAGCATACGCACATATCTGAGTATTTAGATTTATGGATATGTATAAGAGTTGAATGTTGTTTTGAATTCCCAACATGGCCCTTCGTTTTTTACATTTTGCTACCACTGTTTATGAAAAAAAAAATATTTATAATATCAAATGAAGTAATCACCAAAGGACTTATTACAGTCACACAATATTAATGTTAGCCTATGCAATGATTGCGGAAAATAAAGAATAAGGAAGGAAAAATATTCATGGAAATTAATTCAGTTACGGAGAAAAAGGATTATCAAAGTTTGAATGTGGAAAATTGATAAACCATGTTGTATCTTACACCAATTGACTGACAATATTTTACTGCAAATTTTTCTTTTCGAAGACGCGAATTTTGTAGGAGATAAATTACCGTAAAAGATTTATTTGAAAACAAATGTATATGGCAGGAATAGAAGGACAGAATAAGGTCAGAGAATAGAAAAGTATTATTATATTTGATCAGCGGATGCCGCTCTCGTTTTTTCCACAATACAATAGTTCTTTAACAATGTTGCAACATAGTTGCGAGATTAATCATTTTTCAATTATAATGAGGCACTTAAAAGCAATGTCAGAATTGATTAAAAATGTGCACGCAATCGAAGCATTGATACCATTACGCAAAACCTAGAAGTACATACTAAGCTTTGGAATTTAATTATGAAAGCTAAGAGGCTAGAAGACTAATGTTTGAATATTGTGAACACTATTCAATACACCAAGACAAATGACTACCATAAAGCTTATGATATTCGACTTCAAAGAGAAACTCAAACAGCCTTCGTTAATTGGCTAATCAGATATGCTTCATTATTTGAACTACTATTGTAATAAGAGATATCCACGAATGGATGAAATCAGTAGGTATGTTTAAAATGAACCTGAATCATCGTTATTTGAAATCTGAATGGTAAGTGTATAAGGAGTGTCAAACTACCTCGTGTGAAGATGTTTTTGATGTTTACGTTAAATATTTTATTTAAAATGTATTTATTAGGCATTTATAAACGTTTTTTCCATTTACTTTGAAGTACTATTAAAACGGTTTAAAAAATGTTATGCCAATGAAGAAATAGTACGTTTTTATTTAATGAAATAAAATTCGTTTATTTTCATGATGGACAACATATGATTGGAAATTTGTCGTTTAAAAAATTCTAAATGTTACATCGCTTGTTCTGAATATAAGTGACCAATTCATGGGAAAATGATGATTGTGTTTCAATCGCAGGAGCAGAGACGTCCGCCGCGAAAGGTTGGGAAAGCCCGAAAAACCCATAGCTCAAGAAAGGTACGCATTTATTTTTCTATTTATTATAATGACTAAAGATATATTGAAAGTTACTGTTATATCTAATACTAGCTGCTCGTCCCGTAAAATAAAAAATATTTTTAAAAATCAGTCCAGTAATTCGAAAAGGAGCCTATTCAATTAAAACAAACAATTTTCAAATCTTGCCTCTAATATTTATCTAATATTTAATTCTCGTGTCGCGATGTTTGTAATTAAAATCCAGACACACATCACCATCCACCAACACAGCTTTACCAATTCTAATGAAATTTTGTGTGCATAACGGTTAGGTCTGCGAATCGGACAACTTCTATTTTTCATACCATAAATTATAAGAGAAAGTTAAAACAGCGTTTGCCGGGATAGTTAGTTAGCTCTATATTATTATATCTCGGTAATGAGTGTAAATAATTATGAGTGGGTATAAAGAAAAATTACCAATCTTCTATTAGACGTGTAATATTCAAGACCAAATCTAAAACATAAAATATACATTGTATATATCAAATTATATGATATTTTCGGGGATTCTGTTTGATCAAAAACATAAAATATTAAAATTGACTCGATAAAAAAAAATCGCGTTACCTCTAATTTTCACCTCCGTGAAGTTGGCACCACACTTTGAAGTTAGAAAAATTTTAAAGGTTGTTCCAGGTTGTTCTAGGTTTGTTCTACATTGTTCCAGAATTTCATACAGCTGAGATTAAAAATTTTCGAGAAAAGTCAAAAAAACCGATTTTAGAGCTGGCACCGCACTTTTAAGATATCAACTTCTCTTTGGTTTTTTACGAATTATGTGGATAATAAATTTTTTTCGGACGCGATATTTTGGAACAATATAGAACAAACCTAGAACAAC
>CAJQZN010036063.1:20470-56956 GCA_907164685.1 Colias eurytheme | reverse complement strand
CACAAAATGCTCTGACAAATATCTTGCAAATGTTTTAATATAATTGTTTATGAAAAAAAAATCATAATAAGTATTACCATGTCAAGTACAAAACGTAAAAGTGTGAAAATTAGAGCTAACTTGGTGATTTTTTTTTATCGAGTAAATTTTAATATTCTATGTTTTTGATTAAACAGAATCGTTGAACATATCATCTAGTTTGATATATATTTTATTTTTTAGATTTGGTCTTGAATATTACACGTATCATCTAATAGAAGATTGGTAATTTTGCTTTATACGCACCCTTAAACTGAATTAATATATGTATATCTAACTAACTGTTTCCCGCGGTTTCACCCGAATTGCTCCGCTCCTGTTAGCTTAGCGCCTCTTAGCGTGATGATATATAACCTATTAATAGCCTTCCTTATAAATGTGCTATCTAACACTGAAATAATTTTTCAAATCGGACCAGTAGTTCCTGAGATTAGTGCGTTCAAACAAACAAACAAACTCTTCAGCTTTATAATATTAGTATAGATTAGAATTATTTTGTATTGTATTAATATTGAATTTATTAACATGATTAAGAAGCAGTAATTATATTGCTTTTAAATATTCTTACTCATACAATGTTATAATATGTATAAAGCATTTCAAAAATTAAGTGATCCTATAATTTGAAAATATTATCATGATAACAAAAACTACTGGGATTTTTTTAAATGTTTTATAGTCTACACTCTACTTCAGTCCTTATCCTGCCAAAGTCCGAGTTCACAAACAGTCTTTACTAAAGATGAAACCCATCTTTCAACCAACCGAACAAAAACCACCATAAACATAAAACAATTTTTTTTATTGCCAGTTGTTCATAAACAATGAGTGGGTGAAATCAGCAGATGGCAAGACGTTCCAAACAATCAACCCGGCCAATGAACAAGTAATTGCTGAAGTTCAGCAGGCTGGGAAAGCTGATGTTGATATTGCTGTTCAGGCGGCCAAGGATGCGTTTAAGTTAGTATGAATTATTTCTATTTTCTAGTATTTATAAATGAAAAAAAACCCCCCTTGTGTACTAATTTTTTCTATGCCTCTTATAAAGCAGTTGAATGCTGTAAAACTAAAAATATCAAATTCAATTTCTAGTATTTTCCGGAATAAGAGAACACAATTGATATATAGGTTGTTTTATTATTATCTGCTCATGGAAATTTTGACTGCTCTCACAATACAATTATTAACAAGCCCTTTATTAGTTACATAATTCAAATTTAAATGATCAACATACAATTCAATTTTTTATTTTTTGAAAAAATAATTTAGAATCCTTTTTTTATGTACCAATCTTTAATTAATCAATAAAAAAATTACAGCCCTTTTTATGAATTGCATGTTGTAATTTTAAAGGTAATTAAAATAAAATGGTCTTGATAATGCATGTTTACTGTTTTTTGCGCCATGTCCACTCACGCAGGACAATCACGATTCACGGAAATACTTTTTAATCAACTTTTTTTTATTACAAAGATAAACTACTACATGAAATATTAATGTAGATATACGATTTTTTAGATGTATGTACCTATTTCAAATTTTAAAATGAATATACAAGGTTTCTCAAAGCTCACGAAATCGAGTTTTTTGAAACTCGAAAAACATGCAAAATGTTGACTAAGTATACCTATGAAATTTATTTTTTTTGGCTATCATATCTATTATCTCTTTATGTATTCATATTCCAATCGGTGAATGTGGTCCTCAGTCATACCGAAAACCTCCATAAACAAAAAAAAAAAGGTTTGACGACATAGGAATAATATCTGACAAATCTACTAGGAGAGCATTAATCATGGTATATCTTCTTATATCCTTTATCCCAGCAGTGGAAAGAAAAATAAGAAAATTTTGCTCATGACGAAAAAATTCTTTAATGATACTATTTTTTATAGACTGAACTCCCCTTGGAGGACCATGGATGCGTCACACCGAGGCTACCTCATCAACAAGTTGGCAGATCTGGTTGAAAGAGATAGAACTTATATAGCGGTAAGTCCATTTAAATGCAATGACTTCGTTTCTTGTGAATATGTGTATGTAATAAAAAAATATAGTACTTATTCTCATTTTTTTTGCAATATTGGGATACAAAGAAATTTTGCCTCATAAAACAGAAAATATCAACATTAAACCTCTCTAAGACCTCTTTAAAAAAAATAAAAAATATGTAGTCAAATACCTTTTCCAAGATAGGAACTTTATCTACTTATGATAAATTTCATCAACATCGATTTAGCCGTTTTAACCAGAAAACGATCGTAGGTAAACTTTCGGTTCTATAATAGTTCTAAGGACCATAGAATGGATATCGAATGTAAATGTATAAATTATAAATTCATTCGAACACAAGTCAAGTGTATTATCAAGGCCATGTTATGTCCATAAAGTGAGCAATCAAATGTTTTCATTTATTCGTATAATACGAAAAATACAACATCCGCCATGTACACATGAAGGTATTCTAAATTCAGTCGGTATATAATATTTTTTTTAGTTTGTTTTTCTTATATGTATCATATCATTATCATGTACTTAGGTTAAAAAAAATCTTTATTGCCGGAAACAGCATGTTAACGCGAAGTTTTATATTATTTAGTCTTTTATCGTATGTTTTCTAATTATGCCATATTCGAGTGTTGAGAACTATTTATCGACTGTTTGTACAAATATGTTCATTGAGCCATAATAGGACTCGCTACAAATTGAAACATTAGAACAGTAACTCCTACCAAGCTTAAACTACTTGCAATCAAGAGAAACCGGTAATAAAATCTATAATTATATCAAATGTTCTCCCTTTCTCTAGAGTCTAGAAACCCTAGACAACGGTAAGCCCTATCTGGCGGCTTACTATGGCGATATTAATGCTGTTATCAAAAACCTGCGATACTACGCTGGCTGGGCTGACAAGAACCACGGTAAAGTACTGCCTACAGATGGAAAGTACTTTGCCTACACCCGCCATGAGCCTGTTGGTGAGATTTTTTTTTTATATTTTTGTCTTTTTTTGGGGTCTCGGATTTGTATGAGTTGCCATTAAGCTTATGGAAAAACATTAAAATAAAGTAAATAGAAAAATATGATTTTATTTCGTTTCGTTGATTTTATACATAAATAAGAGCGATTGAGTATTATAAATAATAATAAATTCATTAAAAAAAAATCCTCACATTTCCAAACAGATGAGTTCTATTATGATATCCTTTGCAGTTTACAATGAAACAGATGTTCTAGCATATTTATTATTAGCAACTTTATAGACGATCTAAAATAGAGATAAAATTCCACTCACTTTTATAAACAAATCACGTATCAATATGGCACGTTTGCCTTAAAATAAGGCTCATTTTTGTTTAACTATTTTTTTGCATAGTCATGTGTGTAAATAACATTTTAGCGTAATACCTAATGTGTTACAAACGTGTTACATATAATCGAGTTCCTCTCGACCTTGATTGTCAAGATACGAGACACAATGGAGTAACTGTAATCGGTCAAATCTGATGATTTAACGAGATAATAATGTCAGCTTACTGCTTATGACTCCTTTTGAGTAACTTACATGGTTTTTGTGTGGATGATAAGTTGGGTGGGTGTTTTATAATGCTACTATTATATTTTGCTCTATTTAAATAGCTTTCGACAGTTTATGTCTTTTGGTTATAGGGAGGCTAGTAGTTAGATAAACCAAATGTAAATTAAATTGAAAAAAATAATGTATATAACCGGCCTACTTATGATTCTTTTTTCAGTTAACATGTCTTAAAATAACATAAAATTATACATTCTGTACCATTGAATTTATTCCATTACGTTGATAACACTAGGTACTACATGCGATTAGGGTTTTAAATATGAGGACTGTTTATTTTGGTATAGTCTTTTTGATTTTTTAACAAATAGCAAACGTATTCGTCTGAAAAAAGGCCTATAATTTCACTGTTGTTTTATATGGGACATGAACTCGTTTTTAATTTGTCCCTATGTATAAGGTTTAGATATACTTATTGTGCTATACTGTGGTGCTTATAAAGAAGTCTACATAATTTCCATCCATAATCCAGGGGTATGTGGCCAAATCATCCCATGGAATTTCCCACTTCTGATGGCGGCATGGAAGCTTGGCCCAGCGTTGGCCACTGGCAACACTCTGATCCTAAAGCCAGCTGAACAGACTCCACTCACCGCATTGTATTTGGCGCAGCTGGTCAAGGTATGTTGAGAAAATTAACAAATGTATTGATTTAAGAAAATTAAATGTGTAGACTTTAGAGTCTAGGAAAAGATGGAATTGAAAGAAGGGGTTATAAATGTAGGAGCGTTTTGATAATTAATGGTAGATGGCAGTTAGAAAAGAGAATGATAATGTTGTGTTTTAATTGTATTTTTAATAATCGGTATCTTCTTATTTTTTTCCCAACTTCAGGGACAGTCCTGTGAAGGTTTAGCTTATAATTTACTTTATGAGAAGCGGTAGATAGGGGACACTCAATTTTTTTTTATTCTTGGACATGGTGATTTCCTCGCCATGTTCTACTTTTCGACTTAATCCGTCAATTAATTTATGTTCCTTATTAATTAAGACGAAAAATAATAAAAAATATGTTTGTGTTAATACATATAATATCAATTCTCAAAGTTGTGTTATCAAATATTCTCGAACACAATGTTTCCTATTTATAAACATAATTGGCATGATAATTGATAATGAATTTTATCAGTGTTTTACTTAGTATAAACATTGATTAAAAGTGCCAACTGCCAATAAAAATATGACGGAACTTTTATATTATGGGTTATGGGTACCTAAATACCATAAAAAATTGATTTCTTAAATCTATTATTTCTATAGAATTATTTAGGACACTTTAAAGAAGATTTGCATTATCATTAAGCACTAAATAAACACTTTCACTTCTCCATTTATATGAATAACTAAAAAAATATGTTGTTAAATTTTTTTATATGTATATAGGAAGCAGGATTCCCACCAGGCGTAGTAAATGTACTGCCGGGCTTCGGCGACGCGGGCGCAGCCCTAGTCGATCATCCCGATGTTGACAAGATAGCTTTCACAGGTAAATATTCTATTTACACTGAAAAAAAAAATAAAAAATACCATAGATTTTTTGAAAAAAATGGTATATTTTGACATCGGTTGTTTTGTCTATTTTTTAAACATAGCTCAGATTTAGTTTGTCAAATAAGATTTTTGATTAAAAAACAACTATTTATTTTAGCTGAGGTGCCTCAGACAGATCCATCAAACATTATTTGTGCTTTTATTTTTTTTAACCTCTATCCCAAACAGGTATAATAGGGATAAAATCAAGCAAAATTCGAGACGCTAAAAGGAAACGTTCCTTCATTTTTAAAAAATAAATAGATCTGCATTTTATACTAGTGATTTTTTTAATAAAGATAAATTTAAATAACTAGCTAAAGAAGAAGTTTTTTCCTCCAAACCAAATTGTTATCAAAACCACATTTCTCTTAATATTAACTAGCCTATTTCCCCATAAATTCCAACAGGTTCAACAGAAGTGGGCAAGCTAATACAGCGTGGTGCAGCCAACAATGTGAAGCGTATAACACTAGAGTTAGGTGGCAAGTCACCTAACATAGTGTTGGCTGATTGTGACCTGCCATATGCAGTTGAACAAGCACATATGGCGCTGTTCTATAACATGGGCCAGTGTTGCTGTGCCGGTGAGTGTTTTTATTTATTTATTTATTATACTTTATTGCATTGAAAATACATAAATACATATAACAAAGACAATACTACAGAAACAACAAAGGGCGGCCTTAAAGGTTAGTAGAGGAGCGTAGATTACTCGAGCTCAAGTACATATATACTATATACATGTAGCGACACCTCGCTCTGAATCGCGCAAGCAAAATGTTTTCGCTATAGAGCATATATATATATGTATGTATATACAAGTCTTAACATCCAGTCGAGTAGATTTATTTAGATGTGCTATTTACTAAATATGTTTGATATCGGTGCCAAGCCAATGTAAAACTTACGTAGTAGTAGTTTTGATTTCATAATGCCCGGTTTACACGGGCTTAATACTTTAGAGCATAGTGCTTGGCACCGACTTCAAACCTATTTAGTAAATAGCACATCTAAATAAAATGTAGTAATTAATATTATCAAATCTTTTTTATTTTTTACTTTTCCGGTATTGCCATGACGCGATCTTGACATTTTACTCTCAACGCGCCTAAAGAAGTTTCACTTGAAAAAGAACGTGTGCCGAGCACACGTGTCAGAAGTGAAACTTTTTTGGCAAGATTCAAAGATACCAAAATCGTCGCCTTACTCCATAACTTGACATTCTACTCTCAACGCGCTTAAAGAAGTTTCACTATAAACAAAAAGCAATTAAAGATTTGGTTTAAAAAAATATATAATTTATTAAAATTTACGATCTGTATATCTGTAATACTGTTCAATTCATAAAAGAAAAATATAAATAAAATTTATATGCTGGCAATTAGAAGCACATAGGTAATTGTAATTCCAGGAAGTTACATAGTCAATGAATGTACAATTAATATAAGAACTACCGCACGAACAATGTTTTGCTTCTTAATCACTCAAGCTGAACTAGTATTTTTTATGTAACTTTAATAATATTTGCTTTTTACGTCAATATTCCTTTTATAATTTTGAAATGTGGTTGACCTTTCGCGATACTTACATCTAATACTTATAGATATTAGAGATTATAAAATAAACAGGGTGAACATTTTCTATAGGCTCAGGAAAAAGAATACTGAAGATAGCAAGTTTTGATCAAAGGAAGCATTTTCATTCATCTCCAGTATTTAAAGTAATTTCTTCCTGGACCCATAGAAAATTTGCACTATGTTAAATTGAATTGTCTGTAATAAAAAGGGCATGGTATTATATAGTAACAGTTATTATTACTATAAGCATGCATAAAAAATGCGTCTAACATTGTTTACGAGGTTTTTTGTAAGAACTAGGAAAATTATACTATGAAGTACATCCGCATTTCAATGTTTTTATTTATCTCCATATGTGTTAAAAAAAACCTCTGTAATTAAAACATACCATGTACACCATAATTTGAAATTAAACTATATGGTCTTTATTTGAAGTAAAACTATTGTCTCATATTCAATTTTGACTTACAAAACAAATATTAGGAAGGTAGATTTTTTATAAGAATTTGCGCATTATTTTGTTGTTATTTTTTATATTTTTTTCTCCATCCAGGATCCAGAACATTCGTAGAGGACAAGATCTACGATAAATTCGTAGAGATGTCAGCTGAGAGGGCGAAGCGCCGTGTTGTGGGCAACCCCTTCGACCCTAAAACTGAGCAGGGGCCACAGGTATGTTATTATTTTAACCGACTGCGACATAAAGGAATTATTTTAAATTTATTTGTGCAATAAAAACATCACTATTAAGCACATCGACTATTTTTGTTTGTATTTAATGTCGTTTTCTTCTCTATATATTAATAAATAGTGACGTTTAACAACTATAGACTCACAATCGCCTATTGAAAAGTAGTCAAGAAATGTCGTATCAAACAATTATTGAAATTAACAATTTACCTTTGCCCCGGTAAGGCTAAATAAGTAGGTTTCAATCCCTAATTAAAATTGCTCATTAACATCTTATTTCGTATCAGTCATGTTCGAAATTTCAGCTCATTATAAAAGTCAGCCTAATACATGAGAGCAGAGTTTTGCTTAGGACAGTTTTTGAGCCTGACTGTAGGTTGTTTATTTATACTGACATAATGTATCTAACCGAAAATACTTATTCCAGGTAGACGCAGAACAACACGCAAAAATCCTAAGTCTCATAGAGAGCGGTAAGAAACAGGGCGCTTCCCTTCAAGTGGGGGGCGGAGCGGTCAGTGGGGGGGGATACTTTGTACAACCCACTGTGTTCAGTGACGTCACTGATGATATGGATATCGCTAAAGTTGAGGTAAGAAATTGTTTTTTTTAGACAATCATCATCTGTCCCTTAGACACATAAAACTGAAAGAATAGAATAAATTCGATTGCTCTGGCGGGTCACGAGTGGCTGAGTTGGTCAGGCATCTGCCCCGGAATGGCGCGAAAGGATGCGGGTTCGAGTTCCGCTGAGTGATCGAATTTTTTCTATTCTTTATAAAATTTATATTTATAAAGCATTTGAATGCTATAAAAAAATATCAATTTCAATCATCATCATCCCTTATACGTTCCCACTGTTGGGACACGGGCCTCCTATGAGGGTATAGGCCAATGATCCACCACGCTGGCCAAGTGCGGGTTGGCGGATGTCACATGTCGTCGAACTTTTAATTCTTCGACATGTCATGTTTTTTTTTCTCATAAAAAAAATAAAAATGTCAGTTTCCTCACGATGTTTTCCTTCACCGTTCGAGCAGTGGTGATGTTAGCAACGTGCGCAGATAAATTGAAAAATTTTCCTGTACGCCCGCCTGGTCTCGAACCCCAGACTTATTGATTTGAAGTCCGTAGTCCTCAACCCTGAGCTTTTTGTTTTCTGGATGAAAAAGTGAAAATCTATTCGAATTAAGACACAAATTGTATATTTATATTGTTTAGTGTATCTATGTGAATTTATCATTTTCATATAATGAACACAGTATGTGAAAATGATAAATTAGCACTATTAACACATTTTCTATTATTTTATACTGGTGACCTAAATGTGTTTTAATTTACTATAAGTACATAAATTAAACTTTCAGATCTTCGGTCCAGTACAACAGATCATGAAGTTCTCGAGCTTGGATGAGGTACTCGATCGCGCAAACAACACCGAGTACGGTTTAGCCGCTGCAGTGTTCACTAAAGATTTAGACAAGGCCAACTATCTTATTCAGGTATATTATAATTGATGGTATTCAGGATTTTTAATTAATTAAACATTCGATTCTAACTAATTTTTACAAAAAAATCCTACTGACATTAAAATATAAATTTTCGAAATTATACTAAAAAGGAAGTACATATTTGATGTTAAGAGGGTCTCAAACCATGCATAATGCTGTTTAAATATTTTATCTAACACTAGCTGTGCTCCGCGGTTTTACACGCATTGCTCTACTCCTGTTGGTCTCGGCGAGATGATATAATATAGCCTATAGCCTTCCTCGATAAATGGGCTATCTAACACCGAAAGAATTTTTCAAATCGGACCAGTAGTTCCCGAGATTAGCGCGTTCAAACAAACAAACTATTCAGCTTTATAATATTAGTATAGAGTGTAAATTTTTAATTCTCATTTTATTTATTACCAAAATATTTTTAAGCTATTGCATATCTTCTATCGCAGACCCTTGAGCGCGGGGACTGAATCGAGAAATTCCGTAACGAAAAAACCTCACGCTCCCTACTCCGACGGGCGCGGAGGTGTGGCTTGAAGGCATAGCATGCAATAGCTTTACCGCGGCAGTCCCCGAGTGCCACACGTCTTTTTTTTATTTATTTATTTGTAATAATACATGTTTTGTTCGCAGGGTCTCCGCGCAGGCACAGTGTGGGTGAACGATTACAACGTGTTCGGTAACCAGGTGCCGTTCGGCGGATACAAGCAGAGCGGGCTCGGGCGGGAAAATGGCCCTTATGGCTTACAGAACTATACTGAAGTTAAGGCGGTTGTTGTTCGCATGACTCATAAGAGCTCGTAATTTGTGAAGTGAAATAAAATATTGTTGGCGAGGAAATATATAATATTACTGTTTGATTATGTATAAAGTATATATTTATAGTTAAATGAAAGAAAACAAAATAAACATTTGACAATAACAGTAAAAAATATAGAACTTATATACTTTCAAATATTTATATTAATACTTAACATACCTACGCACACTAGTCAAAAATATCTTAAGATTAAGTGAAAAATAATATCATAACTCTCTCAAAAGGTTGTTAAAAGCATTTACTTGTAAATAAACTTTAAACTGTATTTCTAATATATTATTTTTTATGATTCAGTTGTTTTATTTATGACCTTATGGCTTATACATATCAATATATGACATACTAGCTGCGCTCCGCGGTTTCACCCGCGTAGCTCCGATCCTGTAACCTGTTGCTTTTAGCGTATAGAGGATGATATAATATAGCCTATAGCCTTCCTCAATGAATGGGCTATCTAACACCGAAACAATTTTTCAAATCGGACCAGTTGTTCCTGAGATTAGCGCGTTCAAACAAACAAACTCTTCAGCTTTAAAATATTAGTACATATAGATTATCCAGATTATAGCTTTTGCAAAAAAAAAACAACGTTCTTCTGACTTCTTCACTCTAATCTCAATTTCCTCTTGTTGCATTAATTAAAATCATAAAGCTTTTGCGATTTCTTTTTTCTCCATATCTTATTGCTATGAATAGTGATTCAAATTTCAACGCTAAGCGAGTAAACATGTGTGTTTATAATAAATTATTATTACATATTTCTCTGTAAGTGATTGATATGTAATCTTTTTGAGAAATAAATGTCTTAAACCTTAAATAAGTAATGCTATTTTGTATTGTATTCTCATTGAGTAAATTAGTAATTATTGAGAGGCTTATTCTCTTATTAAAAAAATAGGCATGAAATACTGTTTGTCAGGGTTTAAAATGCATATAGATATTTCAACATCATCGTAACTAGTGATTTTGTGATTATTATCTGTGATAATGTCCTGTTTTTTCAACTGAATATTTCAAAGAAAAATAATCGCAAAAAGCCAACATCACGCGGTGTTCCCAGGCGGTCACCCATCCAAGTACTGACCGCGCCCGACGTTGCTTAACTTCGGTGATCGGACGAGAACCGGTGTATTCAACGTGGTATGGACGTTAGCGATAGGGTAAACGAAATTTGCATTTAAAAATGTATATATTATACGTTTTTGTGGAAAGGGACTAGGGATAGACTTATTACTTTACAGTCTTTATTAGATCAACAATACAAAACTCCGTGATCCTGTAGGGTACAGTCGGTACATATAATCTGGTATTATAGGTACATATTTATTATGTTTGAATCCTTTTTGAATAATTCTAAGTGCAGTTGAGGTACCTACATGAAAGGGCATAAACAAAACTTTATGTATATATCTTCACATATAATATACACACACATTCCTATACAGAACGTAGGTAAAACGGTCAAACCTTTTGATACCTACGTTTAAAAAGCAAAATCAACCTAATCTGAAGAAGATGTATTCACAAACTTAAATACCAAAAGCAATAATTTTAATTGTTAAAATATGTCCTGAGCTGAAGCTGATCCATACTCAATATACATCGGAATAAATTCAGCCTTATAAGGTTGAATTGAAGTCGAATTTACAAAGCACGTTAGCGATTTTTTTATCGCTGATTGTGGATAGATCTTTCATATTTTCCATCGCCAACGTCCATACCACGTTGAATACACCGGTTCTCGTCCGATCACCGAAGTTAAGCAACGTCGGGCGCGGTCAGTACTTGGATGGGTGACCGCCTGGGAACACCGCGTGATGTTGGCTTTTTGCTACAGGGAACCAGAAAAATACTGTTTAATTTTTTTAGAATCGACCATCTTGTAAAAGATTTTCAAATATTTCCAGAGAAAACAATGTAAGTTGGTATTTTTTATATCAGTCTATAAATATGTACTAGGCATAGAAATCTAAATAACAAGACACATAGAAGTGCTGTAATGTCATAATTGACAACATTTCAAAATTTTAAGCTACTTATTTTTTTATTTTAATGAAAACTAGATCAAAAATTATGATACACGTATTTTTTGCTTTTTCTAAATATGGAAGTTTTCATTCATCTTTTTGAGTTTTAAAATCATCTCATTCTAAAATGTCGTAAGCGCCAAATGACGTCATACATACGGAGGAATACATTTTTTCCTTTGCCACATACCTAGTTTAAATTAAAAAAAAATCTTGACAGTTGACTTTTTGGCATATTTGTCACTTTGTAAATATTGTTATTTGTTATTTGCTGATCCAAATTTTGAACAAAAGAAACTTATTCACAAGTACTGATGATGATTACTTCATGCAGGATTTGTTAAGGGGTGCTGAAAATTTCTGGGAAACAAATATATACTATCCCAAAAACGTTGGAAAGTGTTAAATAAATACAACTTTTAGTAAGTAAACAAAGTCTTTTATTTCAAGAAAATTATGAACACTATAGGCACTATTTGTATAATATAAATGAATTGGTCCAACTCCAATCAAACAAACATCACGCAAATGAGATTAAATTAGAAAACCAAAACACAATAACAGGATTTAAAAGTTTGTTTACATGAATAATTCACAAAAATGACATTAATATGAAATTTGACACATGCCATACCCTGTAAATGTCAGTGATAGTTTTTTTTTTAACTTTTTTTAAATTAGGCTAAGGCGCATTTTTATTCCTCCGTATGTATGACGTCATCATCACATTTATCGTTTTTATTTAATTTCTCTGAAAATATGTGATTAAAAAATGAAATAATTTTTTTTCTGTAATCGCAAGAGCAAAATAAAGAAACGGTTTTTTTCTTTCATGGCCTTATAAAAAATGAAATGTTGTCAATTCGTATGAAAACCGCTGTCGCCAAAATCAACACATTCAAACCGAAAGCTAAACAGTACACACAAGTAAACTATGCCTTTTATTGGACAGCTTGATTTTAGTGAAAACCATGGAACTATATATACTACGTATGGAACCCACACTCCCTAAGAAAAAGCAAAGTCAAAAAATTTGACCTTGAATCTTATCGTTTCCCCTCCGTCTCTTTCTAGTTACGGTGAGTCATAATATATATAGTATGTCTATATTTCCGTGGGGTGAGTATAAATGTAAAAAATTCAGGATATTAAGGAAAAAAATAACGGATACATCAATTTTATTCGTATTAAAATTTTACTATAATACTAGATTTTGCCCGCGACTTCGTCCTCGTTGAAGTCATAAAACATAAAATCCCATTTATCCCGTGGGGATTTCGGAATAGCCTTTCTAAGTGCACCTTTAGGATACTCTAGATATACAGAGTGTGCCAAATTTCATGTCTTTAGGTCCAGTGATTTTAGGCTGTGCGTTGTCTGTCAGTCACTAAGTAACGGGAGAGTTTAATATTTATTGATTGATTGATGGTTGATGATTTACGGTGGAAATAAATTACGTAATTGCATTTATTATTCTAATATAGTTACTGTAGAATTTTTGCAAATAGATAAAAAATAGATGTTCAAGTATTTAACATTGGAAAATTGTAATGTTCCTTTCAGCGTTTTTTCATGTTTGCGTCTTCCGTCTTGCATCTTCAGAACACAGGACCGCTATAAATTATGACAACATTTTGCTGTATAATTTGGCGTTACGTCCAGTCATTTGAGGAATTAATGAAGTAAAATATCAATGTGTTTTTATAATATTTATTTATCATTACAATGCCAACTGCCTTTACAAATTTGCAAATTATAAGATAATAACAATAAAAAGTAACGAAATCGGTTCACTGAAAATATTTTTATCATTCCATACCCTTAAGTATTTAAATAGTTTTAAGAGTACTTGAAATATGAGATCGTGGTCTAGCGCTTCCCTATCATACAATAAAAAACAAAATATAATATATTCAGGGTGTAATCGTTAAGTGTGCACAGGTGATTATTCCGTAACTATTGCAGGTATCAAAAAACTTTAAACTGATATCGATATGATACTGATATGATACTTTACCTAATGAGTAAAATAACAATTATAACTTTTTTTAAATATAACAAGAAATATCTAAAAATGTAACTTTAAACCCTCCCATACATTTTATTTCCCGTAACGTATATATTACGTTCCCACTGCTGGGACATGGCCTCCTATGAGGTTACAGCCACATCCACCACACTGGCCAAGTGCGGGTTTAAAATGAATGTTGCATATCTTCACTTTTTCAAAACAGGATATTTTTAATTCTACTATATTTAGCCATGTATTACGTTCCGCTAGATTGGACGGAAACCTGTAAAGAGAAAAGAAGATTATTTGCAAAATATAAAAAAAAAATGTCATTTAGATACAGATAACACAAAATTTGTGCTGTTGTCTTGTGCTTCTATTTCAGTAGGTACCATATATGTATGTACTTTGAGTTTTTGATTTTACAATATATCATTATATAAAAGTAGTAAACAACGTTTTTATACCATTAACTTTCACGCCAATTGAACTAACTCAAGTGGAGAAAGACTTCTCCTCATATAAAATACCATACCGAAATATATGTACACAATTTTATAAAGTATGGACACCCTAGTCTAATATTTATTACAATCATGAAACATTTAATAATAAGCAAATAACGATGTTAAATGGAAAAAACCTAATCAAAATTAACATTATAATCACAACTTCGATCTATTATTCCAGATTTAACAACAATTAAAGTAGAAATATTACTAAACTACAATTTTACATGAAGCGTAGTTTATGCATGGTTTTTTGTACTTACGAATGAAATATAATATCACATCCTGGATGCCATTCACTTTTGCAACCGCGCACAATATATTTACAACCATTTCTATTAATTTTGGCTCAGAATAATTCCAAAATACAAGAACAAACTCACGAAATGAACATAAACATCCGCCATTTTGCAGTAAACATTATTTGACACCTAGAATTGGGGCTGCCGCGCAACGATTTTCATAACATAATTCAAAATATGGGAAAAAAATTATGAGCGTGTTCGATAAGCAGTCCATTTTAAAAGTTGTAAACCTTTGTTATTTCAATGGAAAAGCAAACCTGCATGAATCTCGTTTAAATTTCATTTTTTTAGCGGATTTTATTAATGATTTATGTCATATAGACTATTATTACTGACAGTCGATTTTTTAATGCACGTCAATAGGGGAAAAATTTACAATCACGCTGGCTACCCTGTGGGGTAAACAGGGGTTACTTGCGGTCATTCTATCAGTTTTTTATTTATTCTTAGGAGTTTGGGTTCCAGTATGACTATAGTTCCATGGTGAAAACTAACTTATCTATTAAATTAAGCTTTTGAATATGTATCCTAACGCACGAATTTACGGTTTATTTTAGAATAACATCCCTAAGTATATGAGACTTTTTGCTCCAATACGAACAAACGTGATAATAAGAATGGTCGACTGTGTCATTCATTGTTATTTCGATTACTATGGTGACACTCGTAATACTTGTAAATATTCTATAATTTTAAGGAAAAACGGCATTATTTCTAAAAAAAAATATTTTCCGATGAAATATTATTCCTTTATAAGTATAATTACAACTTGTGGAAGAATATCCGCAATGGGAATTGCTGAAACACACCATGTATACACTCATACGTCTCCAGAGCAACTGAACAGTGACGAATGCACTGGTGATGTGCAAATCACCTGAGTGGCGACAAGGTCACGCACGCTTACGACTTCTAGTGTCTTGTTATTTAGATTTCTATGGTACTAGGTCATTCATTAATTATTATAAAAAAATTAAATATATTCAAGTACTCCTCCTCAGATGCATGTAAAATAAAATTGTACCACTGCTGTATAAAAATATAATATTTTGACTGTGATTATACTTTGTAAATTGTAATTTTAAATTAGGTATCTTCTTAATTACAAAACTAATAAGATACCTACTTTAAAACATGACAATTTTTTTTTAAACTAATAAATAAATTTTTCAATTTATAAAAATGAAACCCGTTTTCCTTGGTCACGGCATCACGCGTGAATGGGTGGACCGATTTCGATAATTCTTTTTCTTATTATATTCCTTGAAGTACGAGGATTGTTCTTATGTAGAGAAAACGTAAATATGTACCACGGGCGAAGCCGGGGCGGACCGCTAGTTTTGAATAAAATTATGCTTTCTGTGTAAGCCGTATATGTATTTTTATTTATAAACTGTGGATGTGTATTACCTGTTTATATGTAGTCCTTAAGTACCATTTTAAAATTCATAATAAAAAATAGGAAATTCTTTTTAAGTAAAATAAAAGACCAAGATGAAGTAACGACGCTTTATTTCAACAAATACGTCTAAAATCAACTACAAATCTATGTTATACGTCTTCTAAAAATAATTCTCTATATTAATACAACCTCTTAAATTCTGAAGTTAACATTGATGGAACATTATAAAAGACCTACGACTAAAATGACAATCAAACCTTTGGTCCATGCGCATAGACTTAAAAAATAATAAGGAATGTAAAAAAAATATTAAAATTATATTAAAATTAGAACCGAGATTAACAAAAAATAATTTATTAAAACCTTCGAGGTGAATAACTAATCTAAAAATCACAACAGTGGAATGTAAAGTGCTACTTAATCTTAAAATCACAAAACTCCCGCGCACTCTTTAAAACTTAAAATAAAAAACTAAAAACATCTTTGGGCTCATTAAATGCGGACGGATCAATGAATCAAGGCACAACATTCTTCATAAGCCAGCTTAGAAAAAAATATAAAAATTTGTACTCGAAATGGGCGTCGCCCGTAAAATAGCACGCTTAACAGGTTAAATATAATTTTATTCACGATTAAAAGTCAAAACTTAATTTTTTTCCTCTTCGTTGATCACGGAGAGGTTTTCCTCGGATATTTTCGCGAGGCAGCCGCAAGTTAGCGGGTTAAAGTTGGCGCTCGTTAGGCCTTCTTCTATTTCTCGTTCGATGATTTCAAAGTCATCGTTTTCAGCTTGGCACTTGAGGCACTCGTCGGAGGACGAGTCCTGGTAGCACATGACGTTCTCGATATTGACCTCCACTTCGTCTTTATCATTGGAGTACAGGCAGGGACTGCTGTTGCTGAGTATTCGCGACTCTTTGGTAATGTTTTGGACGAATATCTCTGATTTGGGGCGTGATTTGAGTCGATCGCTCAGTTTGCGTAGAGCTGCGACGGGGTTGGGTCGCTTGTCTTTTGGGTGGACGCGTTGTATGCGTTCCTCTATGACGGAGATGCTTCGTTTGAAAACAACTGTGTCTTTGGTGTCGAAGCCGTCAATGGCGTCTCTGGATTCTGTGTCCGAGTCACACTTGAAGTAAATAGTATCGCATCCGTTCTCTTGCTTCACTTTGATGAGGCAACAGTCGTCTTTCTTCTCGCAGAGTATTTCGTGCAAAGAGCCGTGTAGTGGGATCAGTTTCCCGCCGAAATTCTCTTGCATGTGTGTTGATATATCGTCGTCTATATATAGATCTTCAGTACTTTTGGCTTCCTGTAAACAACAAACATCTTTTTAATAAAAATAATAATAGGTAGGCATGAATTTTATTACTAAATTTACCTATAAATAGTGTTTCATATCATGTAAATTGTAATACCCTCTAATATCCACTATCGTTCTAAATAAAAAAATCGGTTCAGAATGAAAAAAAAAAGTAATTTCAATTATATAAAACAGCAAAAAGCCAACATCACGCGGTGTTCCCAGGCGGTCACCCATCCAAGTACTGACCGCGCCCGACGTTGCTTAACTTCGGTGATCGGACGAGAACCGGTGTATTCAACGTGGTATGGACGTTGGCGATAGTGCAAACGAAAATAACAAACGTACTATGACGCTTTTAGAGCAAAAGTAATTGTTAATAATAACAGTTACTAGATGGCGCACCATAGACTTTTTATTTTAATATGACAATAAACATATAGATGGCGTTGAACTCAATTTGTATTTGAATACGTTATTGTGAACTATAAATGCGGCTAAACCTCATCATAAAAATAAAGTTTCTTACATAAGCTACCTTGTATATATATCGTGTTATCCTATTTTATAATTTATCATTTTTCGTAATAAAATATGAAAATCTCAGTCACTTAGCGCTAATGAAAAATAATATAGTACTCTCCATAAAAATTGAACTATGAGAAATGCTAAAAAAGTAAAACATCTTTTATTCTAAAAGCTTTCTCACCTGAATAGCGTTGAAGGCTTGGCACCGTTTCAACGCATTTATATGTATTTCGTCAGTCAGAGTATCATCAATGGACAGATTTAGTTTCTCTTTACCACTATTTCCTTCAGCTATAGTCACATTGACACAATTGTCCAGCACTTGCAAACTATTCTCCCCACTTCTACTAAAGGTAATTTGTAGGAGGGGCTTGTTATTTCCATTTATTTTGACAGTGGAAAAAGATTTCACTGGGATTTTCTTGTCGCTATCGTCTTTCAGACTTTCTAGAACATTCGCGACTCCCTTGTTTACTAGATCGTCGGTTTTCCTGCTAGATGTGTCTGATATATCATCTTGCAGGAGATATTGGAACTCCTTTCGGATCAATTCTCGTATGAACTCTTCGATGCTCCGCGTGTCCGTCGCTTGGTCGATCTTTTGACGGTCCATAATGTCGTCGGTTATCGTTCTGTAACAAATAATCAAGTGATAATGCCGCTTAGTCTTATTGTTAATTTTAAAACGTATAATTTTTTAAACCCAAATATTACTACTGGTAAAGTATATTAATTATTAGTCTTAATAACCCCTTTGGCCTCCTCATTGTAACAGGTCAAGAGCATTAGTTAGGCCATCTTTACCCCTAAGAACCTTAGAAGAAAAAAAAAATGAAAACAGTATATTTTCAGATTTTATGAAATAAAAAATGCCAAAAAGCCAACATCACGCGGTGTTCCCAGGCGGTCACCCATCCAAGTACTGACCGCGCCCGACGTTGCTTAACTTCGGTGATCGGACGAGAACCGGTGTATTCAACGTGGTATGGACGTTGGCGACATTACAAGCGAATTTTATGATCATTATTAAATTATCATATTATAATATGAAAATATAATAAAAATAAACATACGATTTATCTGCATCACGTCGAATGCCAACTTCGAAGTCTCTGGGTGGAAAGCTTTTGGACATCTCGCGGGTTTGGAAGAATTGCTCCCAGGGACTGCCTATAATTTATAATGAAATAAATGCTAATGTTTCTTAGATTTTTGGTCTAGTAAAGATATAAGAATTAAAATTATTACTATAGTTTTTGTAGATTTCTACATTTTATTTTTTTATAAGGATATTCCATGCGTAAGACGGATACCATTCCAAAATATCAAACATGCTGAACGTTAATAATCAAGTTTTCACTTCTGCCGGCACTCCCGGAGTGCAGCCCGTCTTTTTTTTATAATACTTTATTACAAAATTGTGCGCACACGACATTACACCACGAACCACACAGACAGGAGGAGGGCAAAGACAATTGCAGTTTACAGTGATACCATACAGACTATACAATAACCAAAATAGCTTTGGTATTTACCATAGCTATCATATTATTAAATTTAACATGATAGTAACATTTTACTATTTTTAATTTTAAAGGTATCTGGTATCCTATTTCTATTTAGTATGAATCAATACATAAAACATCTGAAATAATATTGTATGTTCATTAAAGTTCTCTCTATTTATTCACCAAGAAATTGTTGTATAAAATATTTGAATTCAATATTATTCCACAATAATTCCAGAAATGACAAAGAAAAATTATTTAAAAACATTTCGAGGCTACAAGAAAATAAAACGATTAGCAAATTTTAACTTATTTATTACTATGTAGTTAAGATATACATTTGAACTTAAAAAAATAGCCAACACCAAATAAACTACAATAATAAAACCAAGGTATTAATGTTATGACATAGAGCAGCGTAATAGTTGAAACAATACAGGAAAACACAAATTGAAATAATTTTTATTAAAAAAAAACCATATTTAGAAATAATTTTAAGTCTAAGCAAAAATACATGCAATGTTAGATTAGGAAAAAATAAAAGGAAGACAAAATTATATACATAATATGTTTCTAATGAAATAATTTAATTTTTTACACAGTCATACCATTCAGAATCTTGTGTTAAGCTTGTGTTAATCATGCAAAAAGCTTGAACATGCAAATAACAATGTGGCAAAATACTAAAAAATAAGAAGCTACAAAGAGTCGTAACTTTTTCACAGTTAATTTTTTACATTTTATCATGATCATGAAAAACAACTGAGATCAAAAAATTCTTAATATTTTTCCACCCTTAATTAATTTCCCATATTTTCTCTACTAACCACTTTTCCAGCTAGCGGCCGGTGACACAGGCGGCGGTCGGTAAGGCTTGGTCACACTGGGCTTGAAGTATAACTGTGGTAGAGACTTCTGCAAAGTGTCCACGCAGTGTGACGCCGGCTTTACCGCTTGTATACGGGTTTTGCTGCTATAGTAAATAAAAGAATCAGTAGTTAGTTAACTATCAAATAAAATATGTATGTATAAATAAAATAAAACTAAATATAAATATACTTTTTGGTACTTTTGTCTTAAAATTATAAATAAGCAATAATATATAATACATTTTTTGATTTTTAAATATAAAAATAAAATTGATAATAACATAAAACGGCAAAAAGCCAACATCACGCGGTGTTCCCAGGCGGTCACCCATCCAAGTACTGACCGCGCCCGACGTTGCTTAACTTCGGTGATCGGACGAGAACCGGTGTATTCAACGTGGTATGGACGTTGGCGATAAAGTATCCGAAAATAACAAACGTATTGTGCGCATTTTGTGAATGTTATCTAATATTGCTCATAGATGGCTCTTGTTTTTATGTCTATTTTAATATCGTGATAAATGCATAGATGGCACTGTAATATAACGGTTTTAAGAAAATACAAGAATGAATGTTGAACATCAGAACTTACGATAAATTGGGTATATAAATAATTAAATAGGTAAGGCCTGTATAGGGCCCGCGGATCCGGGATCCTGATACATATATTGAATATGTGTGTGTGTAACTTGCGAACTAACCTCTTATCCTCGGGCAGCGACATAGACCTTACAGTTTTCTTGTTCGCTTCGCAGATCCATTTCTCGTGTATAGCTACTAGCGGTTTAACATTCACACTAGCAAGGACTTCTTGTTCTACCGCGTAGGGCCCGCGGTGTGTGGGGGCCCGAGGGTCCGGGAAGTCTGATGGTGGATCCGGGATCCTGGAATGTTGGTGTGGAATTTTATACAATAAACTAATTTATGAGATGCTATTTTACTCTCGTTTTATTTGATTCACTTTCAACTATGTTCTGTTGGTATAATTTATCACTTACATTGCAAAATAAAAATGAAACTATTTACTTATAACACAAGTTTAATAAGTAGGTAACTGCCTATTTTTTTTCTTTTCTTTTTTTCTTGGCTTACACGAGATTACTTAGTAATCAATATTAATTGAAAGAACTGAAAATGTCTAAAGAACGAAAGACTAGTACTAAAAAATTGAAAATACTTATAAATCACTACATAGTATAAAACAAAGTCGCTTTCCCTGTCCCTATGTCCCTATGTCCCTTTGTACGCTTAAATCTTTGAAACTACGCAACGGATTTTGATGCGGTTTTTTTTAATAGATAGAGTGTTTCAAGAGGAAGGTTTATATGTATAATAACATCCATTAAATAGTGGAGAAGTACTGTTATTTTTGAGTTTTCTAATGTGATGTCGTAAAAAATTACATTTTTTCCGCTTACATTGCAAACGCAGGCTGAACCCTACGAGTTTTATCAAAATAATGTACTAAGTATTATACACATTGAAAAGGTCTATAGAAAAGTCCGCGATGGTATATGTCTATCTCTTATGGATAACCCACAATAACTTTTTTTTGTCATTTACTTTTTACGACAAATAATGGCTAATTTTCGATGCGATTTTAACCAATACAGCATTAATCCTTAACCAATTAAATACCTTCAATACATTGTTCATTTAATATAGATCTATATGGGCCTTTAGACCGTATGATTTAAGTGAATATTTTCGAAGATATTACAGATTTAAAAATTGCGGGACGTAGCGTTCGCGGCGGTACCGGCCGGCCGGCCGCCCGGCTATATACCTATTTTATACCCGTGTGCAAAGGCGGAGCGGGCCGCTATGTTTTTAATTTTTATATACAACGTTCACAGTTTTGCTGTAGTTTATTTAGTATCAGCATTGCACCCGTGCGAATCCGGGGCGGGTCGCTAGTTAGTTATAAATTATTTTCACTTTTAAACTTACCTTTTCAACCCAGTATAACTATCACGCACGGTGTCCTCACTTTCCGAAGTATGCCGGGACCTCTCTCCCATACTGCTACCATTTTGTTGACTCAACACAAATTCACTTTCAACTTTTTGTACTTGTTTATCTACCGCCATCATACTAGCTGGTTCACTTAGCACAGGTTTTTCTTGAAACATTAAAAAATTAATTGAATCAAATTAATTATATCTAAATATTGGTAAAAATACAAATAGTAGATAGATATGTACATAACACAACAAAACAAAAGAGAAGAAAAATAAGCAAAAAGCCAACATCACGCGGTGTTCCCAGGCGGTCACCCATCCAAGTACTGACCGCGCCCGACGTTGCTTAACTTCGGTGATCGGACGAGAACCGGTGTATTCAACGTGGTATGGACGTTGGCGATAGGAAATAGGAAAATAGATATCATAATGTTGTAGTTTGAATGAATGTATTTTTATTCTATTTATATGACTTTTTTCCTAATGAATGGCATATATGTACATTTTTATGGTCATGAAGTCTAAAACCTATTAAAAAAAATATATGTACATGTACTATGTACGAAAATTTAATGATATAACACATTAAATGCTTAGAAAAATAGTGGGTACTGTAAAAATATGTAAATTAAATATCTGGCAAGTTAATTACTATGTTCCTATTGCTTTTTTATTGGGATCGATTCGTCTATAACTTTTAATGCATAAAACTATAAAATATTATATCATTTGAACTTTTTTGTATGAAGTGCTCACTTTTCATTTTAACTTTATACTAAATGTGAATGTTAGTTAAAAATGATGAATTAAAAGAAAAACAAGTGTTATGGAACTAGAAAGAAATTACAAAGGAACATTATTATAGAAATAAAAAAGATATCAGCTTAGATGACTTTAAAAAAGCGCACATAATTAGAACACAAAATTATCTCACCATTCAATATATGGTCCGTCCCGATTTCTTTGCACACAACTTTTATTTGTTCCGAACTAGTGTCCTTCACACTCAACTCTCCCGACAGCCAGGCATTCTTCCTCAACTTAGTACTGCGGGCTATCGGCGTACTCGGCAAGCTATAGTTCTTTATATCAAAGTTATACGAAACGCTCTCATTTGCATTCCGATCCTTAAGTATATCACGGATAGAGTCCAAATTGAATTCCGGCACTTTAATATGTAAGGGTTTATAAGACTTCGGCGTGAAGCTCCGGCTCAATTTCGCCGTGGATCGTTCGCCGCTCTGATCCTTAATGCTATTGTCGTTAAGGGCGAAATTCCTTGCTTCTGGGCTTAAAATGCTGCAATACTCCGTCGAATCGCTCCTGTGTAAAGTGCCTGGGGTGTCTTTAATTCGCTCGCGAAATTTTGATATCGGCGTCGAGCACGCACTCGAATAATCCTTTTCTAAATTGTCGTATTTGTTAAGGAGCCGCTCATTTAGGTCTTCATTGGATATGAAGCATTTGTCGACGCGATCGTAAGGCTCGGGGAGGGAGGTTTTACGAATGGTGTGGTAAATGGGACTTCCACTTTTGTTTTCACTTTCTGTGGAGCTCCGTGTGTGTATGACTGCGTCGTGTTCGATATTCTTTGGACTGATACAGTCGGAATCACTTGGTGTAGTCGAGTCCCATGCTTGAGAACTGAAGTCGGACCTCTTCTTTGATAAACGCTCTGGTATAATAATGTATTCCATCTCATTAAGATCATTCTGGAAATAAAACATATTTAATGAAACAAAGAAATGTCAATCTATTTTTTTTTTGTATATTATTTAGACTTGAAGCACTGCATATTGTGCCTAAGATCAGAAATTATGATCAGTAAAAATAGCAAAAAGCCAACATCACGCGGTGTTCCCAGGCGGTCACCCATCCAAGTACTGACCGCGCCCGACGTTGCTTAACTTCGGTGATCGGACGAGAACCGGTGTACAGGTAAATTAGCTTGGAGAAATTTTTGCATATGTAGTGGTGTGTATATTACTCAGATCTTAGAGCGCGTTTCCACTATATCGTTCTGGCCTATACAAAAATGTTTCGATATCCTAACATTACTATTTAATTTTATACTTATTCCTAGCAACACTTTTGTTTTCAATAAAAACAAGTTTTTATTTGAAAGAAAATGGTTTTGACTTTATAAAAAAAAATATATCATTCAATTTTACGTCCTTGAGCAAACGACAAGGCGACTACCGTGAAACAATAAAATATCGTGTCCATAATAATTTGTTTCATAATTAATATTTGACCATAATAATTACGAAACAAAACAAATAAATAAATCGTCACTTGATAGTGGAAAGTGGAAACACGCACAAAACCAGAATAAACCAGTTTACGCTGTCCGCAGGTGCCACGTGCAGTCGTTTGGTAACGTTAGAACATAAAGCACATTTCATTCAAAAATTATAATTATTATGTACGTAGTTTAATTGATAAATTTTGTATTTGTTGATTGTTGTTATTATTTGATATTATTGTTATAATATTTGTTGAAGTGAATTACATGTCCCGCAGCCGGAGGCCCCAAATGAAAACTCAGATGTACTTAAAAACTACATTTAATAGCTAAAATGAGACTTTTACACCCATGTCTGCACGATGCAGACCGGAGTTAAAGAATGAATTTATACAGTTTAATAATTATAAAGACGTAAGCTTGGATGCTATATAAGGGAAATTGCATCCACATTCTATTCCCGTGCGAACGGCGTATTCAGCAGTTTTGTATGAAGGCAGGGCCATAACTAGTGTTTAATTTGTGTGTAAGTGTTGTAACTTTATATTGTTAATTCAATATGGCTCCAGTGTTAAAACATGGTCGAGGCAAGCCTTTGACTTCTCAAACTAAAGAATTAAACTTTAAATGTCGTTTCTTTTTCAGGTTAGTAAATTTTTCATTTTAGTAACATTGTTAATGTAAAAGTTATATGTATGTTAAATGTGCAAATATTAAAATAAAGTCTCATCTTTTTCAGAGGAGAAACACATATAGTTTAATTTAAAATCCCTTATACATATATACAGGGTTACTTGTAAAACACCGGCAACCTCGCAGGACAAGATAGCTAACATCATAAGTAACAACATTTCGACTTTTGATAATTTGTTAGATTTTATTTTCATACAAAAATAAATATTCATTTAATTTTCCGTCTGAATATTATAAACTCTACGCCTCCCAAAAATTACGTAAACAAAAAGCGAACGAGAGGGGGAAGGGGGCGTCGCGTCGTCCATCCGATAATTAATAGAACATAGACTTACAAATGTAAGGAGAGTACAATAAAAGTTTAAAAAATCATTTAAAAATAATTTATTGCGTTATGCCAAAAGTCGTAGAACAAATGTTGTTACTTATGATGTTAGCTATCTTGTCCTGCGAGGTTGCTGGTGTTTTACAAGTAACCCTGTATAAAATAAAAACTAAAAATAAAATGTTGTTTTATTTTATTTGCTGACCATACACTACTACAAACGCAAAAATTTCTCCAAGTTAATTTACCTGTATTCAACGTGGTATGGACGTTGGCGACAGAGCAAGCGAAAATATTCATTCAAACCATCATACTATTCTATGTTACACAACATGTTTAAATATTTAAAGAACACTGGATTAAATATGTACTTTTATTAAATGCGAGACGTTTAGTAACCTGACACTTTTTAGACTTTAGAGGATAATACATATTACCTAGGCGTTGGAATTGGAAGCAATGTAATCAATAATGTATATAGAAAATCTTATAAAATAAGGAATCAAATTAGTACTCTGTACTTTCCTTTGAGAATTTACACGAGAATTAAATACTTTTCAACGTATTTTAAACGCGATTTATACATTATTTTACTAACCCGACGTTTCAAATACCTACATGAATCAAATGAAATAGTAAACAAGCTTGTGAAGTATGTATAAAGATTGTGTACCTAATTGTTTCTCTAGTTATGTGAGTCAAATTAAAATTGAAGTCCAAAATTATTTTATATCTATTACTAGATTTCCGCCCGCGGCTTCGCCCGCGTTTTCAAAGGAAAACCCGCATAGTTCCCGTTCCCGTGGGATTTCCGGGATAAAACCTACCCTATGTGTTAATCCAAGTTACCTTCTATATGTGTGCTAAATTTAATTGTAATCGGTTCAGTAGTATTTGCGTGAAAGAGTAACAAACATCCATACAAACTTTTGCATTTATAATTTCAATCAATCAATTTATTTCAATCAATTTATTTAGGTATTGAATCAACAACTGCAGTTAGGTATATAAAATTTAGAGGTATGACATTTTATCTCTGTAGATCTTCAAAAACAAATGTTTCTACGATAAGGTAATGTTTACGTAAATATTCATCGTTTATTTATATATCCAGGGGAAAGTAAACTTTCGCCTAATGCCGGTCTCGTTTGCGCATTCGCAGGAATACACAAACCCGCAAGACGTGTAGGACGACATAATATTATCACATATACACATATTTTTTTTTTTTTTTTTTTTTTTTTTTTTTAAGTTTCCTGAAGTAATTTTTATTTTTTTAATATGTACCTACCTTATAGTAATTTACTCACACCTACAACAATACAGTTTGCATTATGAAACTCTGTTTTACTTATATACCACTAGGTAGTTACTATGTGTATAGATAATAAAGTTCATCTAAAGACACTTACATAGGTATTAAATAGTTTTATACATGTTAGATCTTCATTGCCACTAATTTATCCTTTTATAACAAGAAATATGGACAAATTAGTAATAGAGAAAAAATGTGGCAGAATTACTAAATTTCTTGTTATTTCTTGTTACAAGTTAATGTTCATAATGAAATCTCCAGTTTATTAGATATAAGCTTCTTGGTCGTAGGTCTTGCCACAAAACAATCTAAACACAGTCTAACCTCAAACCAGGGATCTGTCACTTTAATAGTTGTCAATGTGAAATACGACAAAACCAGATAGAGAACCCGCGCTTGAAGTTTAAACCCTGTCTAAAGTTTTTTTGTGGTAAGACAGATAAAAATTTTTTTTTTTTTTTTTTTTTTTTTAGTCTTTGAAATCATCAACAAAGATTCGTAGGTATAAAAGGCACGAGATAAACTTTGTGACATACAAAATATGTTTGTTCTTAGAGTATAAATACTGAAATTACATACAAAAAAATGCCATAAATTAATTAAATGCTTAACTCATACATAAATTAACTAAATACACTCTACTATAAAATTCTAAAAACTATCCACAACAATTTATTATTTAGTATATTTAGTATATTTATATTTATATATTTACCTCCAGACAATTTACAAACATCAATTAATCTATTTCAGTAAGACATAGTAATTATTACAAATAAACATAAATTACTTCCCTCCGTGCTAGTCGCTGACGCCACTGTGTTACAGTAGGGAAGTTTATTTTTATTTTATTTTTATTTATTTATTTTTTGCAAAGTTTACACTACGGTTTAAAGATATAAAACTTATGAGGATAAACAATAATTAGGTAACTTTAAGTAATACGTGTACTAAAAGGCACTAGCCACAAACAGTTTTTCTGTCTCGTTGTAGTCGAGGCTAAGCAGAAATTTATCCAAGGATTTACTGCAAAGGTATCTACTCATTTCTTTTATTTTAATTTTATTGTTAATGTAATTATACAAATAGGGAGCAATATAATATGCAAAATTTTTCGCAAAACGAGTTTTACAACCCGGCACACAGTAAATCTCTTCAATGCGGGTTTTTCTTTTTGTAACAACGGAAGAAGATGGAGGAACTGTGTGCTGCTCCAGGACTATTACTTTGATAAATAATTGCCTCACAGTCAGAACGCGGCATTCGGTGTACAAGAGATTTGTTGGATATCTAAACGGCTTAAATTGCAGTACTTTTAAGATACATCTCTGTGTGCGTTCGAGCTTAAGAAGTGTTGTTTTGTTTGCGCCACCCCAAGCCGAGATACCATAATTAATGAGCGATTGGCACAAAGACTGATAAACGATTTTGTTCGTGGTTTCATCCTTAAGGCGTCTTATTTTTTTAAAAATTGGTATAAGTTTACGTATTCTACTTTTTAAATCATCTATTTGCGGCTTCCAGTTTAAGTTTTTATCTATTGTTATCCCTAAGTATTTTATAGTATCGACAGGACAAAGAGTATGGCAATCGCAGTTTCCTACATTTAAGCACGTATGCGCCTTTATGGTAAAATTTTGGGGAGGTCTATTATTATTTTTAAGAGAAAAATTTATATATTTGGTTTTTGTAAAATTTAAAGTTAAAAGATTATGATTTAGCCAATTTATTACCAATCGCATGCCTGATTCAGCTGCCAAACGAGCAGATTCCCATGTCTCCCCTTGAAAAACAATAACAGTATCATCAGCAAAACTTATTAACTTCGCGTCAGGTATGTGTAGATTACATAGGTCATTTAGGTATATTAAAAAGAGCGTAGGGCCGAGTACCGATCCCTGAGGAACGCCAAAATTTATGGACCGCTTTTGACTCCGTACATCACCAATTTTAACAAATTGAGTCCTATTTGATAAATAATCTCTAAACAATTCTAGAGGGGTACCACGAATTCCCATTGATTCAAGCTTTGCCAGGAGCAGGGGGACAGAGACAGTATCGAACGCTTTCGCCAGATCCAAAAAAACACCCAAACATTTTATCTTCCTGTCTAAATTGTTAGCAATAAGAGACACAAGAGTATTGATAGCATCACTAGTCGATTTTTTTGCACGAAAGCCAAATTGATTAGTTGAAAGTATGCAATTCTTTTCCAAATAATTAACGAGACGCTTGTTAATAATCTTCTCCAGAACCTTTGATATGGTTGGCAAAAGTGAGATAGGGCGATAGTTGGTTATACTGTCTCTGTCTCCCGACTTGTAAATCGGCACTACTTGAGATTGCTTTAAACGATCAGGAAACACACCCGATGATAAGCATATATTGCATAATTGCGTGATCGGTGGGCCAAATATAGCAAGATTTTTCTTTAAGAAAATAGATGATATGCCATCATATCCTGAAGCATAAGTGTTTTTTAAAGACAAAATTGTACTAGTAACCTCCACTATATCTGTTTCCAACAAAACAAATGAATTAAGTGAAATGGCGCCTTGATTATTTTTAGATTTGAGCTGAATTTCTGATAAATTTAGTTGATTTAAAATATTTGATGCTAATTCATTACCTATATTAATAAAGAAATCATTTATAAATTCAATAGAATGAACTGGAGTGTTCTTAAGTTTTAATAAATTTAAAGCATTATCAGGGCTTTTTAATGAGTTACTGTTTATATGGCAAATGCGTTTAATAGTTTTCCATGACTTTTTAATATCTTTTCTGTTATTATTAAGCTCAATTTTATCATAGTTGTTTTTAGAAGTATGTATGTGTATAATATTAGTAGGATTATTTTATACAATAATTAACGTTTTAGTTAATCTTAATACATCTACCTATGTTGCAAATTGCAATAATACGAGAATGTATTTCAATTCACATCACTGCAAGAACAAAATAAATAATTTGAAACAACTACCATATTCATAGATTTTAATGACAAAAAATACATTTCACGCAATCTCGAAGCTGCGACTTTGTTACTTTTAAAATTCAAAATAAACTAAATTCGATATGGATGTACAGGGAGAGCAAAGCAAACATTAACCAGCAAAACATTACAGTAAACAAAAATAAAATATGTAAATTAAATGCTAAAAATATGTTGGATACGTAGTAGGGAACAAGTGAAACACTTAACGGCTCGATTCGCACTGCTTTAATTTATAACTTGAACACCGGCGCGGACGCAGCCACGCACACATATATATACAAACTAAGTATACAACATTCCTCCCCCTATTATAATAATAAATTAGTAAAAAGATACAAAATTAACAGAAAAACCCTCCACCCTTATGTTTCTGCTTCATGGAACTCATCTTCCATATCACCAACATCCCTCACTTCCATTTGCCCCTCCTGAGCCCTCTCATCACCACCGTCCAACGTATCTGGTGGAAGATCGCATGGCACGTAGAATTCTGCTCTGCGTCCTCTCACGTGATGCGGCGCCTGGCTGGTAGGCGACACACACGATCGCGACGATGACGACGGTGACGGAAGTGTGGGTGGAGGTTCAAGCAGGTCAGCGCTTGGACTGTCCCTGATATCCCATTGATTGTTACTTAGACCCTTATACCGTAACAACTGATTAACATGCCTCTTTATTGTTTCTAAACTGTCGATATCTCTTATAATATACGTAACCTTTCCTAACCGTCTTTGAACAATACCTTTCTTCCATGAATATTTGGATTTATTTTCAAATTTTTTGTATAACACAATATCGTTCTTTTTAAAATCAATTATATGTTTATCGTTTCGTTCCTTAGACTGCATACACTGACGATTATCATTATTAAGGTTAGACAGAGATGGTGACAAGGGTAACGATGACTTTGGATGAATTAAATCTAAACGAGATCTTAACTTACGTCCAAATACTTTCTGAGCTGGGGATAACCCTGTAGAAGTATGAACAGAGTTGCGGTAATCCATGAGATACTTAAGCAAATTTAACGACGTATCTCTAATGTTATTTCCCGACAATAAGCAAGATTTTAATCCCTTTTTAACTATTTTAACAAAACTTTCCGCCTGGCCATTACTCGGCGGATGATACACAGGTGACGTCACATGAGAAATTCCGTTTAACTTGCAAAACGATTGGAATTCTTTAGAACAAAAAGCTGTGCCGTTATCGCTAACTATCGAACATGGAACTCCGAACCTAGATGAAAACTCACAAATATTTTTTATAACGGCGGCTGAAGATGTAGCAGTTTTCATGTTATAAACTTCAAGCCACTTTGTGTGTGCGTCAACGACCACCAAATAAACACATCCTTTAATAGGACCTAAAAAATCTATGTGTATTCTTTCAAACGGATGCGACGGGTACTCCCAAGCGACGACCGGAGCGCGGGGGGGTGAGGGACGTAATTGTATACACACTTCGCATGAACCTATCATTGACTCAATAGCTCGGTCAATACCGGGAAACCATAATCTAGAACGGGCCTCAGCTTTGGTTTTAACTATTCCCAAATGAGAAATGTGTAATTCATTTAAAATTGACGAATGCAAGCTTACTGGTAAAACAACTTTATGACCCCTCATAACGCAACCGTTTTCGTATGACAGCTGATTCCTACATAAATAAAATGGTTTTAACTGTATATCGGCTACTTTCGGAGGCCATCCATTTAAAATATAAAAAATCACTCGAGCTAAAACCTCATCACGTTTAGTTTCCGATCGCAACTTGTTTAAGGTAACCGGCATACTTCCCTCGACGACAAAACAAACATATGTTGCCCGATCGTACGCCACCTCGCAATCACAACACCTACACTGTTCGGTACACGCGCACTCGTGCGCTTCGCGTTGCACGCTCGCCCGTGAGAGATAATCCGCGCTGTTATCAGCGCTCCGAATGTATTCTATTTTATAATTATAACTACTTAGGAATAATGCGTACCGTTGCAGTCTATTCGCCGATAATTCAGGTATACCTTTATGCGGGCCAAAAATTGTAATTAAGGGTTTATGGTCTGTACGTAAAATAAATGGTACTGTTCTACCGTATAGATATTGATGGAAACGACGAACTCCGTAAACAATAGCGGTTGCTTCCTTTTGTATCTGAGCGTAGTGCTTCTCCGCGGAATTTAAAGTACGTGACACGAAAGAAATAGGCCTTTCGATTCCCGACGATTCTAGCTGAGAAAGAATCGCGCCGAGCCCAGTGGGCGACGCGTCTACAGTCAAAATTAATTGTGCGGTCGGGTCGAAATGTGCTAAAACTTGCTCAGATGTCATTAAACTTTTAATATTGTTAAAGGCTTCGTCCTGGACTTCTCCCCATTCCCATTTACAATTTTTTTTTAACAAATCGTACAGCGGAGTTAACACGGTTGATGCATTCGGAACAAAATTCCTATAATAATTTATTAACCCTAAAAACGACTGCAATTCATTTACATTTTTTGGAATCGGAGCTTCTAACATTGCCCTGACTTTCTCTGGCTCTTTCCTTAATCCGTCCTTAGAAATTATGTAACCTAAATAGCGCACTTCGTTTTGAAAAAAATTACATTTTTCTTTCTGCAAGGATAGGCCGGCGTCCTGTAGACGTTTCAGGACGGCGTTCAACCTCACCATATGTTCCTCCTTGTCCTTTCCTGTTATAAGTATGTCATCCAATAGACACAATACTCCATCGATTCCCGACAGCACCACTTCCATTGCGCGCTGAAAAATAGACGGCGCGCTAGCTAATCCAAATACTAGGCGTGTAAAACGAAATAATCCGCGGTTAGTATTGATGGTAGTGACGTTTTTTGAATCATCTTCTAATAAAAATTGATTGTAGGCCATCGAAAGATCTAGCTTACTAAACTGTTGACCCCCATGAATGCGTGAAAATAATTCACTAGTGGTTGGAAGCGGATATTTCTCGACCACTAATTGTTTGTTAATAGTTCCAGAGTAATCGGCACACAAACGCACAGAACCATCACGTTTAAGCACCGGTACGATAGGTGAAGCGTAATCGGAATATTCAACAGACTCTAAAATACCTAATTCCAACAACCTATCAATTTCTCTGTTTACTTTTTCACGCAATGCAAACGCCACCGGGCGCGCCTTACAAAAAATTGGTTTTACATTATCTTTTAATACTAACTTAACCTTATATTTATTAAATGTACCAAGTTTATCTGAAAATAGTTCAGCATACTGTTGTTGTAATTTTTTTACTAATAATTCGGAATCTTCGCAATAATTTACAGGGACTAATTGCAATTTAAAATTTGAAATAAAATCCCTACCCAACAGCGGAGGTCCCCCATCGCGCACGACATATAAAGTTATAACGTGCTTTTGATTTGCATAGCATAATGGTAAACTAAACGTACCTAAACAAATAATTTTCATACCATTATAAGTTATTAGCTGCTTGTTCGTACTAGATAAGGGCACGTCTTTAAAATTGATTTTATAAAAGTGTTCCGATATCACAGATACAGTAGACCCGCTGTCTATTTGAAATTTAAATGGAACATTCCTAATTAATACAGTTTCTACCATAGGTCGCCCCCTGAACGAGCGTATATAAAAAAGCTTACCGTCATCATCCACGTTATCCTCACCCTTATCACCACCATCCGACATTACATAATTGACTTTGGTGCACATTTTACGTAAATGACCCTTCACATGGCATTTCCTACATACATAATTAGCAAACCTACAGTCCGACGATTTATGATTTGTAAACCCACACACACTGCACTTCACTTTCTTTTTTTCACTCGAAATTTTGTAAAACTCATCGACTACGGTAGCCGCCGAGGGTGCCTCGCGCGCCGCCGCCACTGCGGAGCGCGCGCGGCTCAGGTTCTCCGCCAGCTCCACGACCTTGGCCAGAGTAAGGTCAGACGGATCCTTCGTGTACAACTCCTCCTTTTCGCGTCCCGGTTGCATGCCCATTATAAACTTGTCACGCAACGCCTCTTCCACGTTGAGAAAGCCACACCTTGCTGTCAAGCCACGTAATCTAGCGGCCCATTGCGAATAAGATTCACCCGTCATTTGCACGGCCGAATAAAAGTTATGACGGTCACCAAACCCAACACTTTTGGGCGTGAAATGCGTGTCCAACAAAGCCAATAACTCATCGTATGGCACATCGTCGATATCCTTCGGTAAGACCACTTCTGTTGCTAATTTGTAGGTTTCTTCAGTGAGTGCGCTGAGCAATATCGCCTTCCTCTTCTTGCCCCCCGTATCAGAACGGTCGGAGATCTCATTTGCAATGAAATATTGCTTAATACGACCTTTATAAGTTTTCCACGTTTGTGTGTTGTGGTCAAAACTATTTAGAATTCCGTATTGCACGTTCGTACTCGACATTTTACGCTGCTATTCTTATTAGGTAATTCGTAACGTCGCGTGGGTATATCGTCGCCACTGTTGGATACGTAGTAGGGAACAAGTGAAACACTTAACGGCTCGATTCGCACTGCTTTAATTTATAACTTGAACACCGGCGCGGACGCAGCCACGCACACATATATATACAAACTAAGTATACAACAAAATACAAACATGAAAATGAGTTATTTTTCGAAATAAAAATTCAACCAAAATAAGCATAGTCCGGGATACATCGCCCATTTTTGCAAGTGATTACTATCAAGCTAATTTTTCGTGAGTAGCTTTATTTTGATGAGATGCCCAATAATTTTATGTACAAAACTCTCGATTGTGGTAGCTACCAGAGGAAACAAGGATAAAATATTTTGATTTGATGGTTCTCAAATATTAATTACTAACTGAATGTTTTTTTTTGTTCAATCTCAAGATAATTATCTAAATTATTCGAAAAAATATTTGTCCTACAAAATCTATGGTTTGATCAAAGAGTCCCCCTTTCCAATGTGTATCGATAACGAAGTCATCATAAATGATTACTAACCAGCTGATTTTTTCATTTTCACTTATTTAATACTTATATAATCCAACAGACATATTGTCCTACAAATTGCGTAATAAATATTTGAGAACCATCAAATCAAAAATTTTTATCCTTGTTACCTCTGTAAGCTACCACAATCGAGAGTTTCGTACATGAAATTATTGAGCATCTCATCAAAATAAAGCTACTCACGAAAAATTAGCATGATAGTAATCACTTGCAAAAATGGGCGATGTATCCCGGACTAGCAGCAAAAAGCCAACATCACGCGGTGTTCCCAGGCGGTCACCCATCCAAGTACTGACCGCGCCCGACGTTGCTTAACTTCGGTGATCGGACGAGAACCGGTGTATTCAACGTGGTATGGACGTTGGCGATAGCCAGTGTGAAAACAATGTAGATATAAATAAGTCTTGTTTTGTCGCTTTATATTTTAAATCTTCTTGAATGGAAAAAAAGTGTGTGTCGAGCCCTCGTGTCAGAAGTGAAACTTCTTTGGCAATATTCAAAGATACCAAAATTGTCGCCTAACTCCATGACGTGACAGTTAGTTTCACTTCCTAAAATATTTAATAATAAATACCTTAGCACTCTGTAGCGTATGCTGCAAGTCAGTAAGGCTGATCCTGTCCTCCCTGGGCAGGGTAAGTCCCCGCTGCAGCAGAGCCAGTAAGCAGCCAGGGTAAGTGCCGTCTTGTGGCAGACAGAAACCAGTTTTTATAGCAAGTATATAGTAACAAATACCTTAACACTCTGTAGGGTATGCTGCAAGTCGGTCAGACTGATCCTGTCCTCCCTGGGCAGGGTAAGTCCCCGCTGCAGCAGAGCCAGCAAGCAGCCAGGGTAAGTGCCGTCTTGTGGCAAACGGAGACCAGTCTTCCATAGCAGGTATGTCTCTTTGAGTTTCTCGTATGTGATCCCCTTCCATGGGATTTTGGCTGTGGATTTTAAAATATATTGAATTATTTTCTTTTTTTATGTATTGAATTACTACATTTTATTATGTGATGGTAATTATGTGAGAGCAGTGGTGGCTCAGTGGTGAGACCTCGGACTTCGAATCGATAAGTCCGAGGTTCGAGACCAGGCGAGCGCGCAGGAAATAAATTGATTTTTCAATTTATCTGCGCATGTTGTAACATCACCACTGCTCGAACGGTGAAGGAAAACATCGTGAGGAAACCGACATGTCGAAGAATTAAGAAAGTTCGACGACATGTGTCATCCGCCAACACGCACTTGGCCAGCGTGGTGGGTTATGGCCTGTATCCTCATAGGAGGCCCGTGTCCCAGCTGTGGGAACGTATATGGGCTGATGATGATTATGTGATGGTATGTTTAGCGGGTATGTTTATTTCTAGCTTTTCTATTCCAAATAACAATGTGATATCTGATTTTGCCTGAGAATTGTTGCAGGTAATTTTTTTTGAGGTTTTTAATGATAAAAATTTTTAGGATAAAATGCTGGAATAACAAATATTGACATAAACAAAAATTAATAATTAAATTTAATAACTGTTTAGGTATATAATGCTAATTGCATTTTTATTAGTTGATCTGCTTAGTATCTGAGTAACATTTAATTGATAATGTACTTATTGGTAAAAGGCAATTCGAATTACACCAGACCAGCTACTATAAAATAATACACATAACTACAAACATATTATTTTAAGTAGCACAAAACTTACCATTACAACACTCCCACAGCACAATACACAGCGAGTACACATCGC